>JAVTVY010056511.1:0-28902 GCA_036873755.1 Hanleya hanleyi
TTGGTGGAGGGCAGGACTCTGCGTGGATCAAGGACATGTTTAAGAAAAGATATCCTGGGTCTTCGATGTGCGTCGTCGCTGGGTCGGTCGTCGACTGGTGCGTGGTCTCGGTGGGGCAGCTCTTTATTCCCTACGGTGCGTTGTGCTTTGGCCACCAAGACGCCTCCCGCTTCTTTGGCCCGCCGTTTCAAGGATTCTTTGGGTGCCGTACCCGCCAAGACATCACCGGCCTCTTGCAGTCCACTGCGTACCGCTTGTTTGCCGATTCTCGCTGTGGATAATCGCTATATAAATGACGCAGTGAAGGATATATATCCACCTTCACTGGATTTGAAGGAAACTACAGATAGCCCTACAGGCACATCATATTTAGATCTATATCTCTATAAAAATGAAGCGGGCATTCTCTCTCGTCGACTTTTATGACAAAAGAGATGATTACAATTTCGACATCGTAAACTATCCCTATCTGGATAGTAATATTCCAGTGGGACCTGCATATGGCGTATACATATCTCGCTTGGTAGCATTTGCTAGATCCTGTGTTAAATGTGATGATTTTAATCAACGTCACAAAACATTGTTGCAGAAACTTATAAAACAGGGCTATTCACCAAGCGCCTCCACCCAAAGTTTCTCAAATTTGGCGATACATATCGCATGCTGATAGCAAAATACGAACGTAGCGTGCAAGATCTATGGCGCTACGTTTCGTAACTTGTGTCTAATTCCGCTTAACCCAGGGCTAGGGGCCGTATGAACCCATGTACTTCAAGATCATCATGGTACTCATATGAACAGTCACAATCAAAGCGTGACTGAGATACATCTTTTTTTTTTAGATGACGACTCTATAACGAATATTATGGATTAAGAATACTGATCAGCGATACGGATTTGATATTTTTGGAACATCACGATGTCTTGCCGGCATCATTGAAAACTGTTGACCGCTTCTCTCTTGCAGGAAACAAGCTTATGTTTATGTATACTATGATTGTCTTTTTGAATTTGGTGCTAATACTGTTATATGGAATATGAAATAGGTCTTTGGATTATGGACGCAGATATTCTCTAATGGACGACGGCTGGATTATGAATGACGGACTAGACGCTTGTAATTCACCCCACGCGTCACCAAGGGCAGGAACGTTTTGACGATGCTCCCGAGTATGTTCCCCAGTCCATATCCACGTTGCATGCGTGCACCACTAAACACCGGAAAGCCACCCCCGGCCTGTTGGGCATAATAGTCCATATAGCTGCGTGCATCGCACTCGTAAGGCACCTTCATTATGCAAAGTGGGGAGCACGTGCTTGTCGAAAATGAAGTGTCACCACCACTTTCCCGCGTTCGAATGCCACCGGTCGTCCCCTGTCATCTCTTATATCCACCGTGATCGTGTTGATGTGGGTTTGTCGTACAGGCAGGAAGAGCATGTGGGTGAAACTGTGGGTGACTTGATCTCCATACAACTTTTTAATGGGCACCACCCGTAACAGAGGTGTGTTGATATCGCCCACGATGTGGTTGTCCACCACGTCCGAATAGACGTAGAGTCCGTACATACCCGACTTCATATCCATCGGGATCTCGCCTTGGTGGGCGGTGGGACCAGCGAACGTCCGTAGATCGAAACCCAGCATTTGCTGTAGGATAGGACTCAATACGACACTCGCGTTGGCGGTGACGATAAGCTCTGCCTTGTCGTTGTGTGCGTTGTAATCGAAGTTCACGTGATTCTTGAAGGGATAGGCTTTGATGGGTCTTGAAGTATTTGTGACCTCCCGTAGAGCCTTATAATGCAACAGTCTTGACAGCCCACTCATGAACTCCTTGGGAGTATCGTATTGGCCTTCAGGGAGAGTGAGTCGGGTGTCTTTTCCTTCGTAGGTCACCTCGCACCACACTTCATTGGCTCGCACGTTGTACCACGAGTAAGGGTACTGAATATCCACCAGTCCACATTCCCACCGGCCAGGTAAATGCAACGGTTGTGGTAATTGAGTCACATACTTGGCCACGGTGTTGTCAGGAAACACATCCAGCGAACTGTTACTGGGTAGGGTGAGGTAAAACATGGCGACTGAGCTGTCCTGCTGCTGCTGTTGGTTTTAATAGGTGTTCCAGACCTTGGGTGGTTGTGTCCGGCGTCGTGTTCGTCGCGTTGACTTGCTACGTGTCACGGCTCTGGAGATGTGCGGTGTCCTGATCAAGGGTGGTTTTTTAAAGGTCTGAAAAGAAGGTGCCCGTTGTGGTGGTGGAGGAGTTTTGGGGGGTGACTCCGGTTCCCAGTCGGATTCCCAAAGTTGTGGAATCTGTCGTGGTGCACGACTCGGCGATTGCTGGGTTTGCTGCATAAAGGCCCAGCGGTGGGGGTTCCCCACCAATTCCTGTGGTACATGCATGTCTTTCAAGCCTTGAGCGAAGACCTCCCATCCTCGAGGATCCGTGTGCGATCTGCGTTTACGCATCAGGTCATTCACTAAATCCGTCATGTGGGTGCCGGGGACCACCTGATTCTGTACCAGGAGTTCGCCTTTATCATTCCAAGTCATGTTAGGATTCTGTTTCATCCGTTGTAATACCAGGCCAGCTTGTTTCTTGAACGAGGCAGGTACACTCTTCAGCACTTCGTCTTCCACCCACTGTGGGGCTGTGGGGGCTACCCCTGGTAATGGCGGCTGTTGGAACGGTGCTGAGGTCGGCGGTCTGTCACGTGGTGGTGGTGGTGGTGGTGGTGGTGGGGTAGAGAGGGTTTTGTATTGGTCCATGAACGTCATGTACCGTTGAAGCGTCTCATTGTACCGTTGTACTTTCTCACTGTCGCTTAATCCCGGTCTCTGTAAGATCTGTTGCATCTCTCCATCGAGGGTGTTTATGGTCTTCACCGTAGGTGGCACAGGGTAGGGTGATTGGAGGTTTTGAAGCAACCGAGGTTCGACGAGGACCATTTTTTTCGCGTGGTTCATTGTCGGCCGAAGAGTCCACCTAATACTGGACCCAACACGGAAGCGGCCAACGGTGCTAAGATGGCCCCGAGAAAGCCGCCTTTCTGTAACACCTTTTTCTTTTGTGTTTCTGGGACCCGCTTATGGACTAGGGTTCGTAGACCTGTCTTATGCTTGGCCAACTTGGTCTTCTGAGCCGGAGTCAGTGGTACGTTGCCTTTTAACAGATTGTACCCGATCTCGCACAGACAGCGTACAAGGTCAGGATCCGCACCGCGTACAATGGTTCGGACCAACTCGGGTGGGGCCGTCTTCAATACACGGAGCGTGGGAGCGTGCTTCCGTACTCGCGCAGACATCATGTACAACTAATGCTAGAACCCACAACTCTGCTCTTTTTATCTACTTCAGAGACAAAAAATCAACCCTGCTGTGGTATTCATTCTTTTTATTATCCCCATCATCAAAACACACACACACCCCAGCTGGGGGAGCCACTGTGGGTGTGTTTACATTATTTTTGCAAGTACACGTGGTGGGTCTCTCCGGGAAAGATGCCGGTCCGTAGTCGAAGGTGGTCGGGGGTGGCTTGCTTGAGGTCGAAGAGCATATACCCGTGCTGAGGGGTTGTGGCATCTTTAAAGGCTTCCAACGCAAACGGTGTGCGGCCGGGATATATCTGTCTCGCCAGGTGCAGCAGTTGAGTGGTATCTCTCGGGTTTTTGAAGACCACCAGGTAGTGGGCATTTAAGCTGATGTTCCGATGTTCTTGAATCTTGAATCTTGATGTTCTTTGTTTTTACTGAACAGATTCTGCACAATGTAGATGATGCTGAGCCGTCGATGGTGGCTGCCTTTGGTAAAGAGTTGGGTGACCCGCGCATCCGTCTCCGCCATGAGATCATCCAGAACCACCAAGGTGTCGGGTTCCAAATTGGCCAGGTTAGGTAGGCCTTCCACGAACGTGATGTGGAGCATTGCTGCATACGCTTCCTGCCATTCTCCGTAACACCACACGACTCTGGCAATGGGTGGAGTGATCATGCTGTCGGCGTGTTCGAGGAGCTTCCGGACGAAGTGCGTTTTGCCGGAACCCGTCGGTCCTGCGATGAGACACGTGAAGGGATGCTGCCAACGGGGATCCATGGTTCGAGTGTATCCGCTGTCGTGGTAACCCGCTCTTGTAAATTTGGTACGAGTGAACTGGAGTGGTGGTGGGTACAACGTCGGTCGTCGTTGTCTGTTCACGTTCAGGGATGATGATGGTGGTGATGGGTACAACGTGGGTCGTCGTTGTCGGTTCACTGTGAGGGATGAAATCCGGTGGGTCTTGAGACGTAGTAGGTGTACTTGGTGTAAGTGTAGAGCTTACACTCGACGTGGCTTGTACACGGGGTGTGGTGGTGACTGTGCTCGATACGACTGGTGCTCTCTGTAGACCCGTTTCACTGATGGCTGGTGTTCTCAGTTGGTTAAGTAACGTACTGACATAGGCTACGTCGTAAAACACACCTCCGTACAACACACTCAGCAGGGTTAGCACTATCACCCCAAAGCCTACTTGCGCTTTGCGCGTTTTGGAAGACGCTGTGTTCAGAGACGGTTGCACCGTGTTCATGGTCGGACGTGGAATGTAGGAGGACGGCAGTGGTGTCTGGCTTTATAGTCGTTTCACCTGGTTGGCAGCGACCCAGGAATTGAAGGAACTGGGCCAGCCTTGCCATTTGACGAAATGAAACAGTTTGCCACGTCGACGTTCCGTTTTCAAAATCTGCTCCACCGTGTAGTAGTCTTGCTGTGTTTTTACGACAGGCTGTAATTCCGTCTCGTAAAACGTGCCTAGCAACGGTTCCCCTTGAAGATCTTCCAGTTCGTAGACTCGCCGCTGTCGGGGTAGGCGCCGTTTAATCAGGAAGTGCTCATCGCTCCAGTTGGGCAAGTAACTTTTCTCGAACTTGCCCTTGACTTTACTGATCCGTACAGGGTCCCCGACCTTGAACATCGCCTTCGGTGCTCGTTGCGATGGCATGGGGTACAAGACACCCCGGACTTGGGCTTCATTGCGTTGGGTCACGGTAATGGGGGCTCTCTGTATACTTCGATGATAGGCTCGATTGTAACCCCTCACCAGTTTCGGTAGAACATCGATGTACCGCCTTGTATTCTTATAGGTGAAATATTTATACATGCGGCCTTTGAATGTCCTGTTGAACCTTTCCACCACGGAAGCCTTGGTCTCGTTGTACGTATGGAAGAAAAACACCTTCTGTTTCTTGAGAAAGGCTTGGAACGGTCTGTTGAGGAATTCCGTGCCTTCGTCGGTTTGCAAATACAAAGGTTTGCGCCCGGTCTTGAAGATGTCTTTGAACGCCGCTATGAGATTTGCCCCCGTTTTCGTCCGGATGGGTACCACCCACGCATACTTGGATAGAATATCGATGCACGTCAAGATATACCGATTCCCATCGTTGTGTTTGGCAAAGGCGCTCATATCGACCAAATCCGCTTGCCACTGGGCATCTATTCCTCCCACGATGACCCGGTTCCGTAGAAAATGGCGACGGACAGCTCGATGTAAGGTATAGGTGTCTTGTTTTCTTAACCAATCTCGGACTTGGGCACGTTGTATCCCCTGGGGTTTGGCCGCTCGATAGAGAGCCGACAAGGCACTATAGGCCGCCGGACTGTCGGGACTGTAGTATAAGTTATCCAACACCTTCTCCCAGCGCTTCATGGTGACAAAATGATGATGGACCCTGGCTCTATCGTTTATTTATAACAGGTGTATCTTGGGCCGGAGTTTCTTTCTGATTTTCTTCGTGGGCTTCCACAGTGGCCATGGTAAATGACCAGTCCAACTCGTCTGATGACCGCTTGATAAGCACTTCATCCACATCTACCACGGCATCTTCCAATGCAGACCATAGATCAGGGTGAAGGGTAAAATGCACTGTACCCCCATCTAGCCGAGCCAATTGAGCAAAGAAAGGGCCGCGTCGGATGTACACATCGTGACACAAGTGGATGAGGTCGCCGTCCAGTTCACCAGACAACACCCGTTTGAATTTGGTCCAGCCCTCCCGGGACAGACGAATGTGAGCCGGGCACGGTTGTGTAGGGTCCGCATCACAGACGTCTCCCACCTCCTCCATGATATCGACCTTATCCGCATACACGTGCAGGAAAACCTCGGGGGTCAAGCTGAAATACGCCAGTACTATATGCTCCGTCATGGTCAGTACGTGAATGGTACCAGATTTCACTGTCTCTCGTATTTATAGGGAGAACCCCGTGAGATCAAAGGATCAGGTGGTCATGTCATTGGGCTGACTGAGTCTAGCCGGGTAATCAATGGCATCGTCGTCGGGTTCATGTAGTTGTTCATGGGGTTCAGCCAGCGCGTCCTCAATAGCACGAGCCCACGCCAACTGGTCTGATGATCGCTCGTCCGGTGTAAACAGCTGGTCCACAATAGGCACCACTTTCTCCAAGGCTGACCACAGATCGGGGTCTAGGGTGAAGCCTCGCGTAGGGTCTTGGTAGCGGCCCAGGCGTAGGAAGAGGGAGGTACGGTATACGTAGATGGCATTGTCTATGTGGATGAGGTTTCCGTCGAGCTCGCCGCTCAACACCCGTTTAAATTTGGTCCAGCCGTCACGAGGTAGTGTCACCGTATTCGATACGGTCTCAGCGGGCGCCCAGCAAATAGCTCCACGGTCTTCCACCAGGGTGACTTTATCTTCATAGACGTGTAACCCCACCTGGGGTGTAAGGGGCAGGATGGCTCGTAGGACGGATGACATGCTTGCTGTAAATGTCGAACGGTGAATGACACACACTCTGTCTGACCCTGGTATTTATAGTGTCAATACCACAGCGCCAGGGTCAATAGGGCACAGACTAGTATGAGGCCAACCAGCCGGTGCTGGTTCCGGCGTGAGCGCTCGTGGTCCATAGCCCGAGCATCAAGGATGGCTGTCATAGTCCAGTAGTGGTGAGTGATGGCACGCCTCTCCATCGAGTGCACTCTGTGGAGGACCGCATCTGTGAACTCGTTCAGGATCTGGCGTCGTCCCTCGTTGTCGTCGCCATCTGCAAACCTGGACCGGACCACTGCTCGGTAACCCGTGAATGAATTCACCACGGTGGCATACTGTAAAATGCGAGTCGCATGGGGCTGGGTCTCCGCCATGGCTCTGCAACCGTAGAAATGAAGGTGTGGGATCCAGAGGGACGTGTTTTATAGACCAGGTCACACATGCGCGCCTAGACGTCGGGTGTAGTCCGTGATACGTACTATTCTGATGGGTTAGTCCAAAAAAGGGAGCAACAACAACAACAACACAGATTACAGGTCAATCCTTTTTATTATGCGTGAACATCATAGGAATGCATGTACTGATCTGGCTGTGGGGGGTTTCCACAATGGCATATACATCCGCGCGTTGCCGGTGATGCCGCGCACTGCCAAAGAACCCGCGCGCGCGCGCGCGCTGCGGCCGGAGAACCCGCGCGCGCGCGCTGCGGTGGGGGGCCGGGGCCGGGGCCGCGCCGGGAAACATCCCGGAGGGTTGAACATACGGACGTCTAAGAGGAAACATTAGAAACTCTTCTATGTTTGGAGGTAGTTTTAGTGAAAAACCCGGAAGTGACGTCACAACCCCACCACGTGACCTGCGCAGCAGAATGGAAACGACACCCTAGTGTAACTCCCTCACCTAGGCTTCACATGGATACCTCACTCGATCCCATCGACCCACTAGGGGCCCACCTACACCCCAACACGTCTATTTCTATACTACGGCCAGACTGCGCATGCGCAGAATGCCGCTAGTTCAACCCCACACCCAGCCCATCAGATGCCCCTTCACGAATGCTTCACTTTGATACCTCACTCGACCCCATTGGACCATTCGTGGCTCCCCTAGCTCCAACACGTCTAGCGGGACCCATACAGGGTCCAGTTTTCGACACTAGGTGACCACATCCCGACAAAAATGGCCAGTTTTCGACACCGGATGTGCCGCCATCTTGAACATACGTGCCGCCATCTTGGATATGTCCCATAATGCACCGGGTCAAAATACTCGCTTCTGATTGGACGAGAGCTCCGTGACGGATTTGAAATACTCGCTTCTGATTGGACGAGAGCTCCGCATTGCATCTGCGCATGCGCAGAATGATATTCCTACCGCACACCCAACCCATCAGATGCCCCTTCACCTAGGCTTCACTTGGATGCCTCACTCGACCCCATTGCACCATTAGGGACTCCCCTACATCCCAAAACGTCTATGCGCATGCGCAGAATGCCGATAGTTCAACCCCACTAGTCCAGTCAGATGCCCCTTCACCTAGGCTTCACTTTGATACCTCACTCGACCCCACTGGACCAGTAGTAACTCCCCTAGCTCCAACACGGCTATTTCCATACCCTTGGGCCACCGCGCATGCGCAGAATGACGCTAGTTCAACCCCACTAGTCCAGTCAGATGCTCCTTCACGAATGCTTCACATGGATACCTCATATGACCCCACTGGACTATTAGTGGCTCCCCTAGCTCCCAACACGGCTATTTCCATACCCTTGGGCCACCGCGCATGCGCAGAATGACGCTATGTCAACGCACTAGTCCAGTCAGATGCCCCTTCACCTAAGCTTCACTTTGATACCTCATATGACCCCACTGGACCATTATTGGCTTCGCTAGCTCCCAACACGGCTATTTCCAGACCCTTGGGCCACCGCGCATGCGCAGAATGACGCTAGTTCAAACCCACTAGTCCAGTCAGATGCCCCCTCACCTAGGCTTCACTTTGATACCTCACTCGACCCCACTGGACCAGTAGTAACTCCCCTAGCTCCAACACGGCTATTTCCATACCCTTGGGCCACCGCGCATGCGCAGAATGACGCTAGTTCAACCCCACACCCACCCCATCAGATGCCCCTTCACCTAAGCTTCACATGGATACCTCACTCGACCCCATTGGACCAGTAGTAACTCCCCTAGCTCCAACACGGCTATTTTCATACCCTTAGGCTACACGAGTTGTCTCCCTTGCGTCAATGTGTGCAGATGGCGCTACGGTCGACGCCGTGATATGGAAAGGGCATCCCCACACCATCCTGGAGCCGCCATTTTGTTTGTTGTTTTCTTGCGGAGATACACGGGACAATAAACACTCGACCCTAGGGTGGTACAGATGCTAGACTGATCCTATTAACATGGTACAACACCTATAGATTATGTTTATTACTAGGACGTCAGCGAAATACTAGTACCCATCCTCCGCATGGCATTTATTCTGTGAAAACACCCATGACATGACTGAAAAGAGCCTCACTCGCCCCAATCGGACCATGCAGCGTATTTGTAGTCTAGGGACTACTTTTCCTCCGCGAAAGCTTTCTTCCGCGACCGCATCACCGCCAGACCGCGTCACCGCGGAGGAATACAAAGGTCAAAGGTTGCCAGACCTATAGTGGTCAACACTTGGCACCCAGCCAATGCTGATGCAATCCAGAACATGTCAGTACATGCCTTGATCTCGTGATCGCCAGATGACCTAGCCACCATCTTAAACCCACCTCCACCAACCACCAAGCCGCCATCTTAAACCCACCTCCACCAACCACAACACATGCGCACACCGCACCTATAGATTATGTTTATTACTAGGACGTCAGCGAAATACTAGTACCCATCCTACGTATGGCAGAACTGTACAACCCAGAACAAGTCTAGACATGCCTTGATCACTTGATCGTCATGGGGAAACCCCCACTGGGGAATCCCCCGACCCGCCCCACTTCCGCCACAAAATATGCTGCGCACGCATCAAAATACGCGCTGTAATGCCGTAACACTACTGGCGGTGTACAACATGGCCGCCAATGCCGCCATCTTGGTCCCACACTTGACCTCAGTGACCCCTGTGACGTCATAGTTACATCCGGGTGAAAAGGTTGCCCATTTACGCAATGACTACTACTCCTGATGGATGAGAGCAATTTCTATATCGCATCAGAGATCCTATAAAAAATGGGATCTTTGATCCCACCAACTGACCACGGATAAGAGTTTTCATACATATACACTTTCAGAACACTTGTTTTACGATGCTTTTTCCTCTGTTTTTTTTTTGTTTTTTTTTTATCAAATTACATCAGCATTTAACTTGCAAAATTGTCATTCGGATTTCCATGGTTTGAAATTCAAATGGTTTGGAGGTCAGTGGCGTCTCGTGTCTATTTATAAGTTCTTTGAACATTGAAGGGGTCCAGATATATCAAGGGAAGTTCGAAGAGGGAACGTAGAAATTGGCTTGATAAAATGAAGATGATGATGACTGGGTTTTGGCTGCTTGCAGAAAAGTTAAATTGACACGATCCAAGGCCAGATATACAGAGTTTCATGACTTGTTTACGATTTTGGCTGCTGACGTCAGGCTAACCTGTTTTGTCTGCCGAATGGAATGATATGGTGCATTATATTTCGCATTTTGACACAATTGCGACAAAATGCGTAAACACTGCATGCAGAGTCTACGCCTTTTGTGACAAAACGGGTTAAGACTGTCGATTCGAATGAATACATATTGGCGATGGTGACGCGTTTTGTCCAAAAATGAAAAGTTGACTGTTTAATTACATTGTCATGCATGTGGCAATATTCGCATATCCTTTTGGTACCGTAGTTAAATACGTATGTGACAAAACCCTTGGAATTATTTGGAGCCCCCAAATCATCTCCGATTGCAAAATTTGTCAATATTCAACGTGAGTTTCTTCAGGGTTCCACACATGGATTTGTCGGTTGTCACGTCTTATAACTTAGCCTGCAGTGCACAGTTAGCTTTTGGTATACTGCAGTGCGGGAGAATTCATTATTTGCCAGTGAAAGATAAAAGAGCGATGTTTCCGCCTCCAGGAGGAATTGGGACTCCATCTTTGATATATCAACTAATCTCGGCAAGGTTTACAAGACGACATCATTAGTTGCTATACGCTGCGCCAGGTCCGAGTCGTGCTGTTCCGGATGACAGATTGAATAACAGACAGGCTATATTATTGTATCGACATGGAATTTCTTGACTCTCTATACTACAATCCCTCATCAGGACCTTATTGTCCGTCTTCATTAATAGTATCGATGTTCAAGAAAACTGATCGCCGAGATATTAATGTCATAAAGCATTCCTTAGCTCTACTACATACAAGGGATATCATTCATGGGATGTTTCTTTATTTATAGGGTTGCTCGAATTTCTCCTTAAAGTGAACGTAAAGGCTGTGACAACATACACGCTATGTGGAAGAACTATATTAAAAATATCAGTTGGCAGCAACAAATATTTTTTGTGATTTTTTCTCTTCCGAAAAAATAATTCCAAACACCGGAATAATTGACTGGTGCAACAATCGACTGGGGTCGGACATGTTCGTCTATTGAGTAGCCTTGCGCCAATGAAAACGCTTCCTCGTAGCACGTGATATTTTCCTGTGACGTAGTATCACTTTGTTGTGGCCTTGCTGTAACACGAATTGTAATGCCGGAGGTGGAGGCTCGGTTGTTTCAATCGTGTTTTGACTGTGTTGCGTGTCTCCAGCAAGTGTTTACCGAGCTGAAACTTGTCAGGGCGCAGTGATGGCAAGCAAAATACATCCGTCTCTGGTTCTCCTCTGCTACAGCCGGAGAAGTTATCATTACACGGATTCCCGTTAGGGAAGCCGGATCTTCTTAAACAGTGGCTGCACAACATTGGGAGATTAGACTGTACTCCAACCGGGAAATCTGAGCTGTTTTCGGTCTATTTTAAAGCCGAATGTTACCAACCTGACCTCTACGGAAGGCTGATGTTGACGCCCAGTAGGAGAGCCAGGCGGCGAAGGAAATTAAAGAAGATGCAATCCCAACAGAATTATCGCATCGTAGATCAAAGACACCGAGATCAACAACATCGATACAGAAACGCCAGAGTGTGGAAGTTCCGAACTTTTGAGTGAGGTAAAAATAATTTTATTACCGTTTGGCGGGAAAGAGACACCACGAGATAGGCATATTATACGAAGTTTCGAAATCTGGGTCTTCGATAACATGTTTACATGCTTACTGCGCTTTCTAACTCCACGAAGTGGAGAGCTCCAAGGTGATACGACGTCACTGCTCTGATGTGAGATAGCCAACATGGCTGCGGCCGGGGAACAATAATACAACAGAGATAATTTCGTTCCTACTCGGTGCAAAAAAATCCTCAAAAGTATTTGTTGCTGCTGTTTGATACTTTCATTGTAGTTCTTTCCCACAGAGTGCATGTTGCCTCAGCCTTTACGTTCACTTTAATAATATCTATGTGGCATTTGGCAATACAATATATCAGCATAACAGCATTGGTATTCCAATGGATACTAAATGTGCATCCATTTTGACTGACCTATATGTTCTCTTATGAATACTACTATATGCAGACGCTTTCAAAAACAGATTATTTCAAAGGTCGTTCCTTCTCATTCACCAAACGCTATATAGACGATCTTCTCGCTGTGGATAATCGCTATATGAATGACGCAGTGAAGGATATATATCCACCTTCACTGGATTTGAAGGAAACTACAGATGACCCTAGCGGCACATGTTATTTATCTCTATAAAAATGACATTTTGCATGGAGCTACAGAACACTTTCGACCATGGTACTGGTATTTTATTCCGCGTGAATAATACTTCTTACCACAGAAGATTGTCCAAATACACAGAATTCTTCGAAATTGACTGAAATCGAGCTGTTAAAGACGTAGATATATATGCGAAGAAATTATTCCTTAGGCAGAATCCGGTTTCGAGTTTCAGCATATTTCCGGCTCTGGATCCGGGAATTAGTCTTGCCTCAATTTTTGTCCAATAACATTCGAGATCTCTGAATTGGTTTCAAGTGTCGTCATTGGATTGGATAACTCTCTCGAGTCAGCATACCAGAGAAGCCTACACGCCATCCTGAAGCGGCCAAAGCTCTGACTTACCATCAAGCCAACTGTTATATATGGATATCAGTCATTTTCCTTTCAATAATCGATCAACATCTTTTGACACCCAAATACATGTTTGTTGAATATGTCAACCAGCACACAAAACACCTTATGGTGGATGTTCCGTTTTTTTTGTTTTTTTTTTGACCGGCATGGGGTTGAGTTTTGCTCCGAATCTGACGAAAATGATGAGACGTATTGGTATGGCGAAGCGTCTTTCTGTAACTTTTCTTGTGAACGCAACTCGTCAAGAGGTTTTGCTGATTCTTTTCAAATTTCCACACAATTTCCACAATTATCGTCACCATGTGAAGATGTGATCTTTTCGACGTTATCCGACGTTTTCTCTCGAGTTATGCCCATTGGTCACCGAAAAACTACTTTCATCTGCTATCTTCTCTTTTGAACGGAACTCGTCATAGAGTTTTTGCTTGATGAGTGAACGAGTGAGCAAGGTACGCGTGAGTGAGTGAGTGAATGAGTGATCATATAACGTCGTATGTGATACATTAGCATCAGTCGGCATCCACCCTCCAAACGGGAACCATGTGATAAGGGTTAGCGGTCTGATGGGCTGTGGAAAGACGTCGTGGGTGATCAAATCCCCGTATTATCTGGTGCTAGTTCCAGTGGCAGCCCGACTATGAGACAGCGGTTAAATAATGTAACCCGCGATCAAGCGTCTTACTTCAAAACCTAACAGACCAACTTGATGGCACTGGATGATCTAATGGGCGCGGCCAAGGTCAAGGCAAAGGATCCCACGACCAAAATCTGTCTGTGATACATTTGACCCAAAATCCAGAGATATTACCGGTACCTTGAACTGCTAAGACTTCGTGTTGTTCACTGATCGACGCTCATTGTCGATTGATAACCCACATGTTACCCGGAGAGGTCCACAACGAATACAGCACCCGACAGTAACTATTTACAGCTCGCACCCATACAGCGGATCCCAATCATACAGCCAGTTCCGGAATATCCTCATCACCAAACTGTGACGATCCAACTCAGCCCCATACAAGAAAACTTATTGATGCAGATGCATTAATGTCGGCGGAAACGTTTGTAGCTTATAATCTGCGTATTACAAGCCGATTACGTGTGCAACTGGTGAATACAGGTAACGATGCACAATTATGGTTAAAAAAAAACGTCGATTTGTTTGTTTTCATTAAAGGTTTGACTAATGTAGTTCGCGCAATGACCCATCTGGAAAGTGTGGGGTTAGCCGGAAGTTAAGTGCTTGCTGGCAAAATGTGCACATGAACCGCATGTCCAACTAGGACTTTGAAAGTAATGTTCTCTGGTTGACATATTAAGTCACTTCATATAGCCTGATGTAAGAGTTCGCGTGTGGCATTATATGGGACCCATCATCAAGCCACTATTTCTTTATTGATGTGTGTCATTGTAAATTAAGCCTAGATCGACTTTCTCTACACATCAATCCGCTCCGCGTGTTTTACTGTTTCGAGTTTTTAGTAACTCGCAGTTCAATCTCAAACATTTTGCTGCAGACGTACAGATGAATAACTTGATCATGTATGGTCACCGATTTGGTCTCTCAGTCATAATAAAATAGTACTAAAGGACATTTATTCGATGAATTCATTATAACAGAATTAATATTAATGTGTTAACCACGAACGGGTGATACAATCCTGTCGTTTTACGATATGAAACTAGTTGGATCACTCCATGGCACGCCTTTGAAGTATGGCTCGAGAAAACACCTGTTACTCGTCCAATATCAAGATGGCCGCTCCCATGTTTACCGAATTCAGATATCCGGCGGCGCCGCGGGGATCACACGTCTGAGCCCCACGCTGTGAACACAGCGGGCGAACTATCTATCCCATCTTCGGAACGACAAAAAATTGAGAGCCGTGATTTTGTAGTTTATCATATTGGGGTCATTTTGAGCCTATTTGCATACCTCCCTGAGTAGAGGATCACGGGTAAATTCAAAAGGGCGACCATGTGGGAAACCAGAAAAGTGATGTTTTTCTTCGTCATTTTTCTGCTTTTCTGAGAGAAAAAATGGGTAAAATCTATTTTATTTCACATCAGATTATTATTTACTAATTTATCAGGCAGTTTTGTGAAGGGTACATAAACGAAAAATTCGAAAAATCGTCTCCAAAATGTTTTTTTTTGTGGAAAATTCTGCCATCAAAACTGCCATCGTTGATTGTTTTTTACATGTTCATGCATAGCTTGATCTAGGGGTATGGTGTGGTAAGTTTCAGCCCCCTAGCTCAAGGAATAATCAAAACATTTACGGGGCCGAAATGAGCCCCATTTTCCCAGGCCTGGAGCGTTCCCAAATCGTCCAGAACAGACAGGTTTAAAGCCGCGGGTGCTTTAATTATCTCTCTCCCCCTCTCTCTCTCTCTCTCTCTCTCTCTCTCTCTCTCTCTCAAATGCTTCCAGATTTATGGCACGGTTATAGCGCTACTCGATGAAAATAAACGAGTCTGAATCAGTTTACTGTCTATCGGGTTTCAATGGCGCAAAGACATTGACCATAGTTACTAACATGAACCATCAACCGCAGTACTAAAAAAAGACGTATAAGTCACGTTCTATCTAGACCGAGACTGGGGTGCCTTAATTGTTAAATGATTAGTCCCAAGCGTATTGTCTTTCCCTGTGAAAATAGGGCTATACATGCCTTCTCTATTACAGTAAGAAACATGCAATTAGTGAAACTGATCGAATTTCAGACACGTTCTCGTGGATAATTAAATCTTATTAAGAGACGAGAAAAGGACATGGCAACACACGGAAACTGCCTTAGTGATTTAGTGAAAATTGATTTCTTTAATTGTGATCTATGCAAACAAAATACCCATGCAAGTTTACATTGTAAACTCTCACTGCATGTCAAAAGTGCCGTGAAACAGCATCGACCGACGTTTAGGCTTTTGTCTAGTTTTAACTTTTTTAATCAGACTGGCATTTTAACATGAATTTTTTAATACCGGTAAACCTTGAACCGAAACCAATCTATGTTTTCAAATTTACCAAGCCGTGATATTACTTCGGAATATTATTTTGGTTCAAGGTATCATATCTTACATATATTAAAAACAATCATGTTATATACCAAAAAGCCGAATACTACGGTGGCCCGTTAGGGCCATTGTCGTTTTCTTTTGATTTCCTATGTTTTTCTTCTATTTCCGAAGAAACCAACTTAATTTTCTAGATTTTCTTTGTATTTTCAACTGAATTTTCAGCGAATTCATAGCAATATTCTGCGAATTTTCCGTGTTCAACGACGTAAAAACAGAGACAAAGTCGAAGAAAAACCTATGAAATTCTTGAAAAACATCAAATATAATTTCCTCCGCGGATATAATATTTTCTCCGCGGATATAATCATTTCCTCCGCGGATATAATATTTCCTCCGCGGATATAATATTTCCTCCGCGGATATAATCATTTCCTCCGCGGATAAAGTATTTCCTCCGCGGATATAATATTTCCTCCGCGGATATAATCATTTCCTCCGCGGATATAATCATTTCCTCCGCGGATATAATATTTCCTCCGCGGATATAATATTTCCTCCGCGGATATAATCATTTCCTCCGTGGATATAATATTTCCTCCGCGGATATAATATTTCCTCCGGGGATATAATCATTTCCTCGTCGGATATAATATTTCCTTCGCGGATATAATATTTCCTCCGCGGATATAATATTTCCTCCGCGGATATAATCATTTCCTCAGCGGATAAAATATTTCCTCCGCGGATATAATATTCCTCCGCGGATATAATATTCCTCCGCGGATATAATCATTTCCTCCGCGGATATAATATTTCCTCCGCGGATATAATATTTCCTCCGCGGATATAATCATTTCCTCCGCGGATATAATATTTCCTCCTCGGATATAATACTTCCTCCGCGGATATAATATTTCCTCCGCGGATATAATATTTCCTCCGCGGATATAATATTTCCTCCGCGGATATAATATTTCTTCCGCGGATATAATCATTTCCTCCGCGGATATAATATTTCCTCCGCGGATATAATATTTCCTCCGCGGATATAATCATTTCCTCCGCGGATATAATATTTCCTCCGCGGATATAATATTTCCTCCGCGGATATAATATTTCCTCCGCGGATATAATATTTCCTCCGCGGATATAATCATTCCTCCGCGGATATAATATTTCCTCCGCGGATATAATCATTTCCTCCGCGGACATAATATTTCCTCCGCGGATATAATGTCCTCCGCGGATATAATCATTTCCTCCGCGGATATAATATTTCCTCCGCGGATATAATATTTCCTCCGCGGATATAATCATTTCCTCCGCGGATATAATATTTCCTCCGCGGATATAATATTTCCTCCGCGGATATAATCATTTCCTCCGCGGATATAATATTTCCTCCGCGGATATAATATTTCCTCCGCGGATATAATAATTTCCTCCGCGGATATAATATTTCCTCCGCGGATATAATATTTCCTTCGCGGATATAATAATTTCCTCCGCGGATATAATATTTCCTCCGCGGATATAATATTTCCTCCGCGGATGTAATAATTTCCTCCGCGGGTATAATATTTCCTTCGCGGATATAATATTTCCTCCGCGGATATAATCCTTTCCTCCGCGGATATAATATTTCCTCCGCGGATATAATATTTCCTCCGCGGATATAATCATATCCTCTGCGGATATAATCATTTCCTCCGCGGATATAATATTTCCTTCGCGGATATAATATTTCCTCCGCGGATATAATTAATTTCCTCCGCGGAGGAAATCCACGTGACCTGAGTACTAGAAAGACGGCAAATTCATTAGCATTTTTGAGGCTGAGGAGTGAGGCTGATGTGCAGGTGACGTCACGATGGCGTCACTATGACGTCACATCCGGTGACATCCGGATCAAAGGTCACATCCGGTCACGTGTCAACCGGATCACTTCCTGTGACGTCACGATGGCGTCATTATGACGTCACATCCGGTGACATCCGGGTCAAAGGTCACATCCGGTCACGTGGCATCCGGTAACATCCGGGTAACTTCCTGTGACGTCGCTTCCGGTCACCTGGCGGCCTAGCAAGAGTTATCTGCCCCTACCTAAGACCCCAGTGACTTCCAATGTTAATCTCATGCAGGTATGGGAAAGGGGGCTTGAAGATATCTTTGAACGCCACTATGAGATTCGCCCCCGTTTTCGTCCGAATGGGTACCACCCACGCATACTTCGATAGGATATCGATGCACGTCAAGATATACTGATTCCCATCGTTGTGTTTGGCAAAGGTGCTCATATCGACCAAATCTGCTTGCCACTGGGCATCTATTCCTCCCACGATGACCCGGTTCCGTAGAAAATGGCGACGGACAGATCGATGTAACTATTTTGGGAGTAGTTAATTACGAATCCGGGATGAAATTTTACATAAAGCGCGTTAAATTAGGATCTGTCTATTGACGCCTGGGTTAAATTGATTTTTAATGAATTTAATTATTTAATAATTAAGGTAAAATTTATTTTCAAAATCTGACCTCGGATTCGTGATCTGCGTTATCCATATTACTTTATGACGAAGTTTAGAGTAATTCGGAACAGTGGAGTTGGGTGCTGCCCATTGAAGCCTGGGTTGAATTGATTTCTAATAAAATTAATTATTTAATAATTAAGATAAAATAGATTTTACAATCTGACCTCGGATTCGTCATCTACGTCCTCGACAATACTTTAGGACGAAGTTTAATGTAATTCGGAACAGTGGAATTGAGTCTGTCCATTGAAGCCTGGGTTACATTGATTTTTTACATGCAAATTCTACATGTAACGCCGACCCCTAGCATGTTGTGACCGCGAGTTTGCGACACCCATTGCACACACAACTATGGATCGCACCTCTATGGATAGCTGAGGAAATGTAGTTGTGCATAGAGGTACGGGTTTATGTTTTCCAATTAAAATCTCGCAAGCCAAGGTCAAAAGTTAATTTTTGAACTCATTTTGATACTTTTTCGGTCGAAATTTTTTGGGTCACCGATTCCTTTCATTGGTGAACTGGTAGTACTCACCTAGCTGATTACGAATCTGCAATCAGAATTGAAGTAGGTCTCTAAGTTTTTTTTTAAAGAATTTTTGAAATACTGAAAATTTGCCATCTATACCTTGGGGCTGAAATGGTCTGAAAAATTCGACCTTCACCGATTGACCTCAAACTTCGCACAAAATTATACTGGAGGTCGTAGGTCACGAATATGAGGTCAGATTTGACCTTGACCTTGACCTTCATATTAAAATGGCGATTCGAAAATTTGGGTATGACTTTGACCTTGGCGCAAGGTAACAAGATATTGTCAGACGACCTTGACCTTTTGATATGTGATGACCCCATAACCTCTGCGTTGACCCATGACATCGAACTTGACCTTTGGCCTTGGGTTTAAAAATGCGATGGTACAATTGGAATGCACTATCGCAAATTTTACCTTGAGGTCAAAGGTCAAGATCAAGGTCATGGGTCAACTCAGAGGTCACGGGGTCATCACATATCAAAAGGTCAAGGTCGTCCGACAATATCTTGTGACCTTGCGCTAAGGTCAAAGTCATACCCAAATTTTCTAATCGAGATTTCCTATGTTTTTCTTCTATTTCCGAAGAAACCAACTTAATTTTCTAGATTTTCTTTGTATTTTTCAAGAAATCAACTGAATTTTCAGCGAATTCATAGCAATATTCTGCGAATTTTCCGTGTTCAACGACGTAAAAACAGAGACAAAGTCGAAGAAAAACACCAAATATAATTTCCTCCGCGGATATAATATTTCCTCCGCGGATATAATATTTCCTCCGCGGATATAATCATTTCCTCCGCGGATATAATATTTCCTCCGCGGATATAATATTTCCTCCGCGGATATAATCATTTCCTCCGCGGATATAATATTCCTCCGCGGATATAATATTTCCTCCGCGGATATAATCATTTCCTCCGCGGATATAATATTTCCTCCGCGGATATAATCATTTCCTCCGCGGATATAATCATTTCCTCCGCGGATATAATATTTCCTCCGCGGATATAATCATTTTCTCCGCGGATATAATATTTCCTCCGCGGATATAATATTTCCTGCGCGGATATAATCATTTCCTCCGCGGATATAGTATTTCAGCGAATTCATAGCAATATTCTGCGAATTTTCCGTGTTCAACGACGTAAAAACAGAGACAAAATCGAAGAAAAACCTATGAAATTCTTGAAAAACACCAAATATAATTTCCTCCGCGGATATAATATTTCCTCCGCGGATATAATATTTCCTCCGCGGATATAATATTTCCTCCGCGGATATAATCATTCCTCCGCGGATATAATATTTCCTCCGCGGATATAATCATTTCCTCCGCGGATATAATATTTCCTCCGCGGATATAATATTTCCTCCGCGGATATAATAATTTCCTCCGCGGATATAATATTTCCTCCGCGGATATAATCATTTCCTCCGCGGATATATTTCCTCCGCGGATATAATATTTCCTCCGCGGATATAATATTTCCTCCGCGGATATAATATTTCCTCCGCGGATATAATCATTTCCTCCGCGGATATAATATTTTCTCCCCGGATATAATATTTCCTCCGCGGATATAATCATTTCCTCCGCGGATATAATATTTCCTCCGCGGATATAATATTTCCTCCGCGGATATAATATTTCCTCCGCGGATATAATATTTCCTCCGCGGAGATAATCATTTCCTCCGCGGATATAATATTTCCCCCGCGGATATAATATTTCCTCCGCGGATATAATCATTTCCTCCGCGGATATAATATTTCCTCCGCGGATATAATATTTCCTCCGCGGATATAATCATTTCCTCCTCGGATATAATATTTCCTCCGCGGATATAATATTTCCTCCGCGGATATAATCATTTCCTCCGCGGATATATTATTTCCTCCGCGGATATAATATTTCCTCCGCGGATATAATATTTCCTCCGCGGATATAATCATTTCCTCCGCGGATATAATATTTCCTCCGCGGATATAATCATTCCTCCGCGGATATAATCATTTCCTCCGCGGATATAATATTTCCTCCGCGGATATAATATTTCCTCCGCGGATATAATCATTTCCTCCGCGGATATAATATTTCCTCCTCGGATATAATATTTCCTCCGCGGATATAATCATTTCCTCCGCGGATATAATATTTCCTCCGCGGATATAATATTTCCTCCGCGGATATAATCATTTCCTCCGCGGATATAATATTTCCTCCACGGATATAATATTTTCTCCGCGGATATAATCTTTCCTCCGCGGATATAATATTTCCTCCGCGGATATAAGCATTTCCTCCGCGGATATAATATTTCCTCCGCGGATATAATATTTCCTCCGCGGATATAATCATTTCCTCCGCGGATATAATATTTCCTCCGCGGATATAATATTACCTCCGCGGATATAATCATTTCCTCCGCGGATATAATATTTCCTCCGCGGATATAATATTTCCTCCGCGGATATAATCATTTCTTCCGCGGATATAATATTTCCTCCGCGGGTATAATATTTCCTCCGCGGATACATTCATTTCCTCCGCGGATATAATATTTCCTCAGCGGATATAATATTTCCTCCGCGGATATAATCATTTCCTCCGCGGATATAATATTTCCTCCGCGGATATAATCATTTCCTCCGCGGATATAATATTTCCTCCGCGGATATAATATTTCCTCCGCGGATATAATCATTTCCTCCGCGGATATAATATTTCCTCCGCGGATATAATCATTTCCTCCGCGGATATAATATTTCCTCCGCGGATATAATATTTCCTCCGCGGATATAATCATTTCCTCCGCGGATGTAATATTTCCTCCGCGGATATAATATTTCCTCCGCGGATATAATCATTTCCTCCGCGGATATAATATTTCCTCCGCGGAAATAATATTTCCTCCGCGGATATAATCATTTCCTCCGCGGATATAATATTTCCTCCGCGGATATAATATTTCCCCCGCGGATATAATCATTTCTCCCGCGGATATAATATTTCCTCCGCGGATATAATCATTTCCTCCGCGGATATAATTAATTTCCTCCGCGGAGGAAATCCACGTGACTTGAGTACTAGAAAGACGGCAAATTCATTAGCATTTTTGAGGCTGAGGAGTGAGGCTGATGTGCAGGTGACGTCACGATGGCGTCACTATGACGTCACATCCGGTGACATCCGGATCAAAGGTCACGTGGCAACCGGATCACTTCCTGTGACGTCACGATGGCGTCATTATGACGTCACATCCGGTGACATCCTGGTCAAAGGTCACATCCGGTCACGTGGCATCCGGTAACATCCGGGTCACTTCCTGTGACGTCGCTTCCGGTCACCTGGCGGCCCAGCAAGAGTTATCTGCCCCTACCTAAGACCCCAGTGACTTCCAATGTTAATCTCATGCAGGTATGGGAAAGGGGTTTTGAAGATGTCTTTGAACGCCACTATGAAATTCGCCCCCGTTTTCGTCCGGATGGGTACCACCCACGCATACTTCGATAGGATATCGATGCACGTCAAGATATACCGATTCCCATCGTTGTGTTTGGCAAAGGCGCTCATATCGACCAAATCCGCTTGCCACTCGGCATCTATTCCTCCCACGATGACCCGGTTCCGTAGAAAATGGCGACGGACAGATCGATGCAACTATTTTGGGAGTAGCTAATTACGAATCCGGGATGAAGTTTTACATAAAGCGCGTTAAATTAGGATCTGTCTATTGACGCCTGGGTTAAATTGATTTTTAATGAATTTAATTATTTAATAATTAAGGTAAAATTTATTTTCAAAATGTGACCTCCGATTCGTCATCTGCGTTATCCATATTACTTTAGAACGAAGTTTAGAGTAATTCGGAACAGTGGAATTGGGTGCTGCCCATTGAAGCCTGGGTTAAATTGATTTCTAATAAAATTAATTATTTAATAATTAAGATAAAATAGATTTTACAATCTGACCTCGGATTCGTCATCTACGTCCTCGACAATACTTTAGGACGAAGTTTAGTGTAATTCGGAACAGTGGAATTGGGTCTGTCCATTGAAGCCTGGGTTAAATTGATTTTTTACATGCAAATTCTACATGTAACGCCGACCCCTAACATGTGACCGCGAGTTTGCGACACCCATTGCACACACAAATATGGGTCGCACCTCTGTGGATAGCTGATACCCTGAAGTTGTGCACAGAGGTACGGGTTTATGTTTTCCAATTCAAATCTCGCAAGCCAGGGTAAAAATGTAAATGTCATATCCGTGCACAAAGGGGAACAGATAATAGAATTAACAGCCTGATTGTTGCGGAGTGTTATTGGTCACCCTTACTTTGTATGCAAGCGTGCGATACATCAAATGAAAGCCCATCGTTTGTTTTTGTTTTTTTTTTTTTTATGTTCAACAATGTTGGCCAGCAGAAGGCGGCCCATTTTTCTACATGGGGTGTTTTTAGCAATGCAGTGGCAAATTCTACATGTAACGCCGACCCCTAGCATGTTGTGACCGCGAGTTTGCGACACGCATTGCACACACAAACATGATTCGCACCTCTATGGATAGCTGAGGAAATGTAGTTGTGCACAGAGGTACGGGTTTATGTTTTCCAATTAAAATCTCGCAAGCCAAGGTCAAAAGTTAATTTTTGAACTCATTTTGGTACTTTTTCGGTCGAAATTTTTGGGGTCACCGATTCCTTTCAAATTTGGTGAGCTGATAATACTCACCTAGCTGATTATGAATCTGCAATCAGAATTTACGTAGGTCTCTCAGATTTGTTTAAAAGAATTTTTGAAATACTGAAAATTTGCCATCTATTTGTCATGGGGTCATCACATATCAAACGGTCAAGGTCGTCTGACAATATCTTGTTACCTTGCGCCACGGTCAAAGTCATACCCAAATTTTTGAATCGCCATTTTAATATGAAGGTCAAGGTCAAGGTCAAATCTGACCTCATATTCGTGACCTACGACCTCCAGTATACTTTAGTGCGAAGTTTGAGGTCAATCGGTGAAGATCGAATTTTTCAGACCATTTCAGCCCCAAGGTGGCAAATTTTCAGTATTTCTTTAAAAAAAAAAACTTAGAGACCTACCTCAATTCTGATTGCAGATTCGTAATCAGCTAGGTGAGTACTATCAGCTCACCAAATTTGAAAGGAATCGGTGAATTTCGACCGAAATAGTACCAAAATGAGTTCAAAAATTCACTTTTGACCTTGGCTTGCGAGATTTTAATTGGAAAACATAAACCCGTACCTCTATGCACAACTACATTTCCTCAGCTATCCATAGAGGTGCGAATCATGTTTGTGTGTGCAATGCGTGTCGCAAACTCGCGGTCACAACATGCTAGGGGTCGGCGTTACATGTAGAATTTGCCACTGCATTGCTAAAAACACCCCATGTAGAAAAATGGGCCGCCTTCTGCTAGCCAACATTGTTGAACATAAAAAATATACTAAAAAAAGACTAAACGATGGGCTTTCATTTGATGTATCGCACGCTTGCATACAAAGTAAGGGTGACCAATAACACTCCGCAACAATCAGACTGTTAATTCTATTATCTGTTCCCCTTTGTGCACGGATATGACATTTACATTTTGACCCTGGCTTGCGAGATTTGAATTGGAAAACATAAACCCGTACCTCTGTGCACAACTTCAGGGTATCAGCTATCCACAGAGGTGCGACCCATATTTGTGTGTGCAGTGGGTGTCGCAAACTCGCGGTCACAACATGCTAGGGGTCGGCGTTACATGTAGAATTTGTCACTGTATTGCTAAATATACCCCATGTAGAAAAATGGACCGCCTTCTGCTGGTCAACATTGTTGAACATCAAAAAAAATATTAAATAAAAGACTAAGCGATGGGCTTTCATTTGATGTATCGCACGCTTGGATACAAAATAAGGGTGACCAAGGACACTCCGCAACAATCAGGCTGTTAATTCTATTATCGGTTCCCCTTTGTGCACTGATATGACATTTACATTTTGACCCTGGCTTGCGAGATTTGAGTTGGAAAACATAAACCCATACCTCTGTGCACAACTTCAATGTCTCAGCTATCCATAGAGGTGCGACCCATATTTGTGTGTGCAATGGGTGTCGCAAACTCGCGGTCACAACATGCTAGGGGTCGGCGTTACATGTAGAATTTGTATGTGAAAAATCTATTTAACCCAGGCTTCAATGGATAGACCCAATTCCATTGTTCCGAATTACACTAAACTTAGATGACGAATCCGAGGTCAGATTGTAAAATCTATTTTATCTTAATTATTAAATAATTAATTTTATTAAAAATCAATTTAACCCAGGCTTCAATGGGCAGCACCCAATTCCACTGTTCCGAATTACTCTAAACTTCGTCCTAAAGTAATATGGATAACGCAGATCACGAATCCGAGGTCAGATTTTGAAAATAAATTTTACCTTAATTATTAAATAATTAAATTCATTAAAAATCAATTTAACCCAGGCGTCAATAGACAGATCCTAATTTAACGCGCTTTATGTAAAATTTCATCCCGGATTCGTAATTAGCTACTCCCAAAATAGTTACATCGATCTGTCCGTCGCCATTTTCTACAGAACCGGGTCATCGTGGGAGGAATAGATGCCCAGTGGCAAGCGGATTTGGTCGATATGAGCGCCTTTGCCAAACACAACGATGGGAATCGGTATATCTTGACGTGCATCGATATCCTATCGAAGTATGCGTGGGTGATACCCATCCGGACGAAAACGGGGGCGAATCTCATAGTGGTGTTCAAAGACATCTTCAAGATCCATTTCCCATACCTGCATGAGATTAACATTGGAAGTCACTGGGGTCTTAGGTAGGGCCACATAACTCTTGCTGGGCCACCAGGTGACCGGAAGCGACGTCACAGGAAGTGACCCGGATGTTACCGGATGCCACGTGACCGGATGTGACCTTTGACCCGGATGTCACCGGATGTGATGTCATAATGACGCCATCGTCACGTCACAGGAAGTGACCCGGTTGCCACGTGACCGGATGTGACCTTTGATCCGGATATCACCGGATGTGACGTCATAGTGACGCCATCGTGACGTCACCTGCACATCAACCTCACTCCTCAGCCTCAAAAATGCTAATGAATTTGCCGTCTTTCTAGTACTCAAGTCACATGGATTTCCTCCGCGGAGGAAATGAATTATATCCGCGGAGGAAATATTATATCCGCGGAGGAAATATTATATCCGCGGAGGAAATGATTATATCCGCGGAGGAAATATTATATCCGCGGAGGAAATATTATATCCGCGGAGGAAATGATTATATCCGCGGAGGAAATATTATATCCGCGGAGGGAATATTATATCCGCGGAGGAAATATTATATCCGCGGAGGAAATATTATATCCGCGGAGGAAATGATTATATCCGCGGAGGAAATATTATATCCGCGGAGGAAATATTATATCCGCGGAGGAAATGATTATATCCGCGGAAGAAATATTATATCCGCGGAGGAAATATTATATCCGCGGAGGAAATGAGTATATCCGTGGAGGAAATATTATATCCGCGGAGGAAATATTATATCCGCAGAGGAAATATTATATCCGCGGAGGAAATGATTATATCCGCGGAGGAAATATTATATCCGCCGAGGAAATATTATATCCGCGGAGGAAATGATTATATCCGCGGAGGAAATATTATATCCGCGGAGGAAATATTATATCCGCGGAGGAAATGATTTTATCCGCGGAGGAAATATTATATCCGCGGAGGAAATATTATATCCGCGGAGGAAATGATTATATCCGCGGAGGAAATATTATATCCGCGGAGGAAATATTATATCCGCGGAGGAAATGATTATATCCGCGTAGGCAATATTATATCCGCGTAGGCAATATTATATCCGCGGAGGAAATGATTATATCCGCGGAGGAAATATTATATCCGCGGAGGAAATATTATATCCGCGGTGGAAATGATTATATCCGCGCAGGAAATATTATATCCGCGGAGGAAATATTATGTCCGCGGAGGAAATGATTATATCCGCGGAGGAAATATTATATCCGCGGAGGAAATATTATATCCGCGGAGGAAATATTATATCCGCGGAGGAAATGATTATATCCGCGGAGGAAATATTATATCCGCGGAGGAAATATTATATCCGCGGAGGAAATGATTATATCCGCGGAGGAAATATTATATCCGCGGAGGAAATAATATATCCGCGGAGGAAATGATTATATCCGCGGAGGAAATATTATATCCGCGGAGGAAATATTATATCCGCGGAGGAAATGATTATATCCGCGGAGGAAATATTATATCCGCGGAGGAAGTATTATATCCGCGGAGGAAATGATTATATCCGCGGAGGAAATATTATATCCGCGGAGGAAATATGATATCCGCGGACGAAATGATTATATCCGCGGAGAAAATGTTATATCCGCGGAGGAAATGATTATATCCGCGGAGGAAATATTATATCCGCGGAGGAAATATTATATCCGGGGAGGAAATATTATATCCGTGGAGGAAATGATTATATCCGCGGAGGAAATATTATATCCGCGGAGGAAATATTATATCCGCGGAGGAAATGATTATATCCGCGGAGGAAATATTATATCCGTGGAGGAAATATTATATCCGCTGAGGAAATGATTATATCCGCGGAGGAAATATTATATCCGCGGAGGAAATATTATATCCGCGGAGGAAATGATTATATCCGCGGACGAAATATTATATCCGCGGAGGAAATATTATATCCGCGGAGGAAATATTATATCCGCGGAGGAAATGATTATATCCGCGGAGGAAATATTATATCCGCGGAGGAAATATTATATCCGCGGAGGAAATTATATTTTGTGTTTTTCAAGAATTTCATAGGTTTTCTTCGACTTTGTCTCTGTTTTTACGTCGTTGAACACGGAAAATTCGCAGAATATTGCTATGAATTCGCTGAAAATTCAGTTGATTTCTTGGAAAATACAAAGAAAATCTAGAAAATTAAGTTGGTTTCTTCGGAAATAGAAGAAAAACATAGGAAATCGAAAGAAAACGACAATGGCCCTAACGGGCCACCGTACTTAACCGACTTTCTGGGATCATACCGCATGAATGAAATCATTTCACACGGCACTTCAAATGTTTAACTTGTTACTGGGAAGCTGGTGGGGATGGGGTTGGAAGCAATTTATTTTGTCTGAAGCGACAATGAAGACATTCTCTTATTTTACAGCGACAATACGACAGAATGGAAAGTCTATTTTTCTACACCGACAGAACAGTGCCTTTTTCTTCAGCGACAAAACAACAGAATGGAAATTAAGTTCTTTAATTTCTATAGTGACACATAGACAGAATGAAAGTTAGGTCTCTTGTTTCTACATCTCCAAAACGAGTTAATGGAATGTTTGATTTTCTTCAGCGACAATACAAAATAATGGAAATTAAAAGAATCGAAAGTCTATTTAAGCGGAAAAATGAAGCCATGTAGACGAGTGTCAAAGCGGGGTTAGGGAGGAATGAACAGCTGGTCTACTGTCAAAGCGGAATTAGGGAGGAATGTAGTACATGTAATAGAGTGTCAAAGTGGAGTTGAAGAGAAATGTATACAAGAGTGCTAAAGCGTAGTTCGGGAGGAATGTACCTGGACCAATTGTACTTAGGGTTAGGTATGCTCCTTTACCATTAGCTTCAGGTTCGTTTCAGCTTTCCAGGTTCATTTAACATGTAAAAAAGTGTCAAATGCGACAGTAAAGAGAATTGTAGCAACAAAACGGATTTATGGAATAACGTGTGT
>JAVTVY010056512.1:0-29936 GCA_036873755.1 Hanleya hanleyi
ATAGCTGTGGGAATACCAAATGTGAAAATAGAGGCCCGCAATATTGTTTTTTTTTCAGTCAAAAGCCTGTCAAACGTTTTCAGGATAACTAGAGGGATCTCAGAGAGTGAATAGGCACAGAAAAAGGATCGGAAATTGCATTCAACGCCCATTGTGGGACAGGAACATGAAATTAATATTAAAACAAGCAGCCAGAGGATGCTAGGTCCCCCGCCAAAATGGCAGCAATATTTATAAGCGCTGTCGGTTTCAGAAGATATTCATGAGGATGGCAACAGCTACTTCACAGGCGTAAGAAGCAGAGGGGTCTTTCCACCTTCCCAGGTTTTGAGATCAACTCCGAATGGCTGACTGAATGTTGATTGCTACTGTAATATAGTTTCTTTATCATGTACATGTAGCATGAAAATTATGTAACCGAAATGCAACCCCAAGAGACAACTCATGGCATATTATCTGCAAACTAAACTTGACAAGAATATGAAGGCATCCTCAACCTATTGCCCAGAAACCAAATTTAGACTTTGCCACAAGGAGTCACCACCTGTAGGTGCAAGCAGGCAAAACACAATCCCAAATGACATCTCATGTCATGGTATCGGCATATGAACTTTGAGACTCTGAAGAGGGGTCCTCAAGTTATTGCCGGTACTAGATGCCCACCGGTGTTCATGTTATTTGGGGCGGGTCACATATGAATACAAAATTTGAGAATAATCTGATGAGCAGTTGCCAAATTATTGCCCGGAAACAAATTTTTCCACCAGGAGACGCCACCTGTAGGCAGAAGCGGGGAAAAATACAATCCCAAGGAACATGGTATCGTGGGGACATCTGCATACCAAATTTGAGAAGAATCCGATGAGGGTCCTCAAGTTATTGCCCAGAAACCAAATTTAGATTTTGACACCAGGTGACGCCACCTCTAGGCGCAAGTCCGTGAAATGCATTATCAAGCGACATCTTATGTCACGGTACATTCATACAAAATTTGAGAAGAATCCGATGGTCAGTTCTCAAGTTATTACCCAGAAACGAATTTGTGATGTTGCCACCAGGTGGCGCCACCTGTGAGTGCAAGTGAGCGAAAGGCATGGCATGGCATGGTAAATGCATGGCATGGTAAATGCATGCCAAATTTGAGAAGAATCCGATGAGCCGCAACGTTTCTCATGTTACCCAGAAAGGTACATATGTAGGATATTTCAAAGAAATTCGACCAAGTGTTTCTAAGTTATCACTTGCAGCATGGAATAATGGAATGAACTCTAGTGGCGCCACCTCCGGGTGAATTTTGCTGAAACGCATCACCAACGGTGTTTTGTCGCGGGGAATGCATTTACCAAATTTCGAAGAAATCCGACAAATTGTTCGAAAGTTATCGCTCGCGAAGGATTTGAACAAACATGAACGGACATGCATTAAAGATTGGAACAAGACCCAGTGGCGCCACCTACAGGCGGATCTTGCTGAAACGTAATACCAGCGACGTCTTGTCGCAAAGAATGCAGATGCCAAATTTCGGAGGAATCCGACAAAGCATTTAGGAGTTATCGCTTACGCAGTATTTGCACGGACATGCACTAAATATTGGAACAAGACCCAGTGGCGCCACCTACAGGCGGATCTTGCTGAAACGTAATACCAACAGACGTCTTGTCGCAAAGAATGCAGATGCCAAATTTCGGAGGAATCCGACAAAGCATTTAGGAGTTATCGCTTATGAAGCATTTGCACGAACATCCACGGACATGCACTAAAGATTGGAACAAGACCCAGTGGCGCCACCTACAGGCGGATCTTGCTGAAACATAATACCAAGAGACGTCTTGTCGCAAAGAATGCAGATGCAAAATTTCGGAGGAATCCGACAAAGCATTTAGAAGTTATTGCTTACGAAGTATTTGCACGGACATGTCTGTCACATACAAGCAAGCCCCCAGTGGCGCCACCTACAGGCGGATCTTGCTGAAACGTAACACCAAGAGACGTCTTGTCGCAAAGAATGCAGATGCCAAATTTCGGAGGAATCCGACAAAGCATTTAGGAGTTATCGCTTATGAAGCATTTGCACGAACATCCACTAAAGATTGGAACAAGACCCAGTGGCGCCACCTACAGGCAGATCTTGCTGAAACGTAATACCAACAGACGTCTTGTCGCAAAGAATGCAGATGCCAAATTTCGGAGGAATCCGACAAAGCATTTAGGAGTTATCGCTTACGAAGTATTTGCACGGACATGCACTAAAGATTGGAACAAGACCCAGTGGCGCCACCTACAGGCAGATCTTGCTGAAACGTAATACCAAGAGACGTCGTGTCGCAAAGAATGCAGATGCCAAATTTCGGAGGAACCCGACAAAGCATTTAGAAGTTATTGCTTACGAAGTATTTGCACGGACATGTCCGTCACATACAAGCAAGACCCCAGTGGCGCCACCTACAGGCGGATCTTGCTGAAACGTAATACCAAGAGACGTCTTGTCGCAGAGAATGCAGATGCCAAATTTCGGAGGAATCCGACAAAGCATTTAGAAGTTATTGCTTACGAAGTATTTGCACGGACATGTCCGTGCATGCACGGACACATAGAAGCAAGACCCCAGTGGTGCCACCTACAGGCGGATCTTGCTGAAACGTAATACCAAGAGACGTCTTGTCGCAAAGAATGCAGATGCCAAATTTCGGAGGAATCCGAAAAAGCATTTAGAAGTTATTGCTTACGAAGTATTTGCACGGACATGTCCGTGCATGCACGGACACATAGAAGCAAGAACCATTTTAAAGTCCCCGGCCGCGTTGCGGCGGGGGACAATAACACGTTGACTTCCATCCGTCGCTATTGGCATGACTGAGAGTGCTTAGGACGATTTCAGGTTCAGAGGCAGGTTGGGGGAGGGGTCTGGAACTACACCTTATTCCCAATGGGTGACAATACCATTATATATACAGATTTACATGTGCATGGTTCAGGACCTGTGCACTACTCCAATTATATACCGGTTCTGCAGGCACACCCACAAGTAAAATGATAATGAATAGGGAGGATCCTGTGTTCAATTGTTATTGTTGGATTCAGCTTCAGTCCCCCCCCCCCCCAGCTCTTCCCAATAAAAATTTCTCTGATGCTCGGAACTGTTGAGAGCTGGCACTTTGTGTCCATATAGCAAATCATATTAGGGCCATTTAATTCTCGGAGAAGAGCATCATGGGTAAATTCAGAATGGACGACAGTTGTGTTTTTGTCGTATTTTCTTCAAAATTGGTGTATTTTGTCTACGTGAAAGTGCATAATAATATTTTATTTCATATCAGATGATTATTTATTGATTTACAAGGCAATTTGAGCGAAGAAAATGGCACAAATACAAAATTTGAAAAATCGATCAGAAAAATCGTCAATAAAATGGCTTATTTTTATAATATGACGTCACTGTGACATCATCATAGCGGCCATCTTCAAGTTTGTTACATTTTATTGTAGCGCTGGAACCAAAGATATAATGTGGCAAGTTTCAGCTTCCTAGCTTCAAGGATAACGAAAACCATGAAGCTATTGGGAAGCCAACTATTTTTTCAATGATAATATTTTCCCTTAGATGCCCTTTTGGGGGCCAGAGGGCGTCACACGGCCCAGAGCAATGGGCACCCCTTCTGATATTGTTCTGTATGCCTCAAGTGATGGATGTGCCAAGTTTGGTGCTTTGGTCCAGCGTGTCACGATCTTTTTGCTAAGCCACCTCACCATGTAAGCGTCCTGTCTGTGTCTTGTGCGCTGTCCTCAGTGTTATATAGGGTGGATGGAGGGTGTCTGGTTCCATGCTGCTTCAAAGATTTCTCTTTGAAGTAGCAGGAACACAACTGGGCTGGGTGATGCTTAGTTGGTTCGTCGTGATATAGCTGAAATATTGTTGAAAGCGACGTTCAATTCTATTCACTCACTCATTGTATACTGGTTGGAAAATGATAGATCCATGAGTGCAAGCTTGATGAGAAGTAATGTAAAATTAGCATCCATGAGCCTACTTGAGCAGAGTGCAGGTGACGTCATCACTGGATTTGGCACTCCCTGGAAATGAAGTCACCGTGTCAAAGGTCAAGGATCAGGCTCAAAGATTAAGATCGGGGTCAAAGCCAAAATTAGATGGAGATCAATACCAGCTTTGACCTTGATTCCATTACCCCTCTAACACAAGACGACTGATAACACATACATCCTAGAGATTAAAAAGCTGTTATTTTCGCACGTCCCGCTGTATACATAATCCCTTTATAACAAATGACACTTCAAGATTTTAAATGTCGGCTGCATCTTACTTATTACGTCACGTAACAAAGAAAGATTCGCCTTTATCATTCACTGCAAACAACACACCAGTGTGGATTCACATGGACGTCATTGGGAAAGATTAGTGGATATTCCGCCCTGTGGACATTTTGCTCAGTGGACGTTCCCCCAATTGACATTTTTAACACCCCCCTCAAATATATATACTTTTATATTCTCTTCATGACCAATCTAAGGATGGATCACATAGTGATAAGATATTATACATATACACATAAACTATATAACAATACAGTATATACTACATTTGTTTGTTGTTCTTGCCAAATCATTTAAACAATAAGTTCAAAATAACCTAAAATTATAGGGAAGGGAAATATCCATTGGCTGTACCCACGGTCTCGTTTGTCCGCATGCGTCATGGGTTGTGAAGGTAAACTTAAGCTTTTGAGGGCCGGACATAACGTGAAGTGGAGTGAGCCTGTGTAACGGAGCATGCACGGTGTGGGGATGTTGCACATTGGGTGATAATTCGATTTTGATTTTAGGAGCTACAATGCGCATGAGCGACTTTGCTGTATCCTATTCAAGCTATCTTAAGACAAGGAAATATACTGAATCCAGACTCATTCATCTATTGGTTAAATGAGCCGGATGACCTTGATCTTATTTAATATTTTACGAACGCTGGCGCTCACAAGACGTATTCCGTTGCCAAGACGAAAAGTACTTTGGCCGCGAGCGCTTTTACGTATCCCCATGTCAGTTTCCATTTTGAATTCGGGTCTAGCATGAGATCACGATCTTCAGCGCGATTTCACTGAAACGTCATTACACCAAACTTAAGGTTATATATTCAACATCGAAGCCAAAAATCATAGGGAGAATGAAGTGAGTGAGTAGGATTTAACGTCGTAAAAGAGACAATCTTAACCCAACAGAAGCAGATAAAGAAATTAAACTCCATATAGCCAATGCACTCCAGTGTATTAGAGCAAATCCACTACTTGCGACTTGCGAGGAAAATACGGCCAAAGTCTATGATTGGCAACCACACACCTCGTTCAACGACGTCGACGCGGAAACGGGAACCATCTCCGTGATCACATGCAATCTCGCGGATCCTACTGCATCAGCCATCGAAGACGACCCATGTGGAGAACGGCCTGTGTATACAGCCCCCCACGGGCATTGCTCAACAACCCATCACTACTTAGTTCTGCCACCCAGCAGCCACCAGTCTGTATGTTCAGCTCTCATCGACACAGCTCACAGTGCCGCCTTCCAATATAACTCCAGTGTTAACCATCGACTCGCCGCAAAAGTCTACTCCTGCTTCAACCACTAATCCTGAACTGTCCTTGTTACCTTCTGACAATAACCAACTAGGCTGCACCACGCAAAATGGCGCTGCGGCTGCAAATCAACTAGCTAACCAAATTCAAGCCGAAGCCATCTCTTGCTTCTTATCCAGACCTACACGCCCAGACAACTCATCTCCAGAAGACAACTCGGAAGAACTTAATTGCATTTACTGTAGTAAGTCCCCAGCCAACAACTCGATTGAATGTTCCAAATGCCTATACTGGATACATTTCCAGTGCGCCACGCTATCTGACCATGAAATTGACGCATTCAACACTGATCCCGACCTAAACTATACCTGTACCCCCTGTGAGATGTTAAATCTTGAAATTGACTCAAGCGGAACACACCTACTTTTGAACACCAGTGACACGACTTGCCCGAAAACAGCAGTCCAGCCATCTTCAGCATTTCCTGTCAATCCCAGGTCTAACCCAACCACCCCTGCCACCTCAGCCATCACAATGACCAACAGTACTCCCCTGATGGAAAGCACTGTCGTTGAGATTGTGGAAGAACCTGCAACAAACCATCGCAGAAACAAAAGCAAACAGACAGAAAACTCTAGCAACGAGAAAGACAACTCTGAACCTGATCTTCAAAAGCTTAAAAAGGATCTTGATAAAAGGGGGAAAAACTTTATCCGAGAAGGAACTGGACTTCAAAGACAAACTCGAACAACTGGTCTTTGCTAAAGCCAACATAGTCATATTAGTACCGGTACGCAAAGTTAGCGATCTAGAAGCCTCCGAAAAACTATTGAACATGAAACTGGCTGCATCATCAGAGCCAACCCAGTCCCCAGGCGCATACAACAGTATCCATAATGAGTGAGTGAGTAGGATTTAACGTCGTTTTCAACATTTTTTCAGTCATATCACGACGGTGCCTACATGTGCCAGAACACGAGAGTGTCCACAGTTCCTATTATGCTGGACACTGATCAGCCCAGCCAGTACAGCACCCGGTCACCCATCCAAGTATTGACCGAGCTCAACGCTGCTTAACTTATCAATTTATACTCAAACTAGCAACATGGGGGATATCCTTAGTCTCCTGGATAGACCTGAACGTGAAAACGAACTAAAGGACATAAATAACAGAATAATAAAGTTAGAAAGATCTCCCAACAAGATACATTCTCCTGGTCGTGACGCCCCTTATCCGGTTCAGTCGTCAGCTCAGAATCCAACCCTACACTTGGAGGCCCACAACCATGCCTATCCAGTATCATGCCAACCGGCATATCCTTTGCCGTACCGCCACAGACTACCGTCCGAGGGCCACATTCGGTCCCGAGCACGCCTCTCATACCGCCAACTCAGCTGCCAGCCTCACGCATACAACCCGACCATGAATCCATACAAGATTTCAACTGGACTTCTCCAGATAAACACTCTTAGCACCCATCTTCCAACACTAGTAACAGCCAAGACAAACCAAAAGAGGACTCCACCGACCCTCAAAAGACCCCAGAATGCAGCAATCCAACGAAACCCCATAATCTGCAGATACAACAAGAATCAACTCTTTAGACAATAGCAGCCTTTTTTAGGGTCAGGCCGGGCCTCTGCCGTGAACTGGATACCCCCAGTCGCTCTCCAATCGCTATCGTTACCTCCGATAAACCCGGTAAGGATGACTCCTTTCGGTCCAGCAATTATCCAGCCATATCCAATGATTGCCCAGCCACATCCACCATTCTTCGCTCCACCTCCATCAATATCAAGAATATTACCTCCAACACCATTTATGCCAAACTTCTAGAAAAAATGACATCGTTTGCCTTCAAGAACACTGGCTCTTCCACTTTGACAAAAGTAAACTGGACAACCTTCACCCTGAATTTATGGCCTAGAGCATATCATCAGTAAATATCGTGGATATCACGTTGTGATGCTCGCTGGTGACTTCAATGCATCCCTCCTCCTTAGAAAATACAACTCCCGTGACCGTAAATTTGCATCCTTCATACAGAATTGGAGCGATATGCAAGAGGTGGGGAAAATTGACGACGTCTGGCGACTAAAAAGCAACCATATGACTACAGGAAAGTATTTGTCGACAATAAGCTGTTTTCGGCAAATCCAGCAAATCTTATGACCTTCCATGTCAACGGCCGGGATCAGGCTCAGATAGACTACATCCTTGTGCCAAAGGAGCATGAAAACCTCCTTGCCCTTTCCAGAACACTTCCGTTGGCCCCCGAAAACACATCGGACCATACTGCGATAGTAATAGAGCTGAAAACTACGCTCTGTGTGGAACCAGTAGAACATGAAACTCAACCACATAGAACAGTCCGTATCAATTGAGACCAGTCCAAGGGACTCTATGCCCAAGCGGTTGAAGATCTTCTCTCCCCCTGAGAAGAATGTAACTCAGAATTCGAGATAACATGTGAGGTCAAGCGGTTGAAGAGGACTCTACACACTGCCGTAGATTTAATATCTACGAAGCCAAAGACTAAGAAGTCCAGTAAAGGCATTAAATGCCCTCGACCTGCCATCTTCACTGCCATCAGAAAGAGTAAACAGGCCCACCACAAGCGGAAAGTCGGCGGTCGTCGACGTTCAAAACTACATCCCCTGACTAAAGCGGAAGAAGACTCACGCAAGGACCTTCGCCGCACCCAACGTATTGAGTCTGCCAAGAGACGAGACAAGCAATACTCTAGAATTATGATGGCCCACAAAAACGATAACAAGTTATTCCACCAACTGATCAGACAACAGCGAAGCACGAAGGTTAAACGAACTCGGTAGCTTCTACTCAACGGCACTCAATATGAGGATGACAATCTACTCACGGCATGGCACCAGTACTTTAGACACCTACCCATCCCATCTGACACCTAAAGCTCGAGAAGATACCAATCTTTATTATTATCGAGGACCTAGCATCAAAGACGGATGAGAACATCTCATACCTCCGAACGATCCTTCAAGTTATCGCGGCATCTTCATTCGATCAGTTATAGGCAAGGTCCTAGAAAAAGTGGAATGCGACGTTAAACCTTAATTCTCTCTCTCTCCCTAGAAAAAGTGATTCTTCAGCGTGTCAAACCGGATCTAAAGGCTTTCCAGCACCCTATGCAAAGAGGTTTTACGGAGAAGTCTTCGTGCAGCAACGCTGCCTTAATGATAACGGAAGCACAGGCCGAGTCTGCACAAATGAAAGAAAATCTAATCCTTACAACATCTGACGCACACAAAGCGTTTGCCATAGTGTGGCAGGAACAGCTCCTTCGTAAATTGTACCTACGAGGCATACAGGAACAGATGTGGCTAATCATTGCCGATACCTACCGCGAGGCTGCCAATAGAGTCCGATGGAATAACGAACTGAGCGAACGCCTCTGTGACGACGGACCAGAGGACTATGTTCATTTCGTAGCTACCTGCAGCAGACTACAACGCATTCGAGAAGATCCGGTCAACAAACTTCTCAGCCTACTTACATAATCGCACCATGTGGAATCAGCAAAACATGCTCAGTCTGATCCACGAGTCCTCACACGGATTGTCCTAGACGTCAGCAAATTACTCCCAGACCTTTCAGACTCCGTCAATACAGAGAACTCCTACTGTCAAAAGTGGAACACCTGTCAAGATTACTATCCTTCGCCCTGCATGCAAAGAGAGAGCTAGTGGCGTTGTATATAGTTTTTTAGACGTACACTAGGAGATTTTAACACAAGTGTTCTTATGTTTTGAATATAATATGTTTTTACTTCCAACGAGGGTGCTCCTAGATGAAAGGAGGGATATCCGAACGAACAACAACAACTCCCCTAAGGCCGGTATTCTTCGAATCCCCAAGGCAGTTAACTCTTTTCAAACGTGTATATCACAAACATATAAATGTATAAAAAGAACGGGTTTTTAAATTTTTATATGTATGTCTCTTATATAAACAACCTCGTGTGTCCGCATGAGTCATAGCCAAGTTGTGAGAGTCTACTTCCGCTATTGAGGGCAGACACATCAGCGCAGTAAGCCGGTGAAACGGAGCATGCGCTGTGGATATGTTGTACAAGGGGTGTTAACTCGATTTTGTTTTTGGGAACTACAACGCGCATGCGCGACTTAACCATATCCTTTTCAAGCTATCTTATTCAAAACTTAGTATCATCAAGTCTGTTCTTCTCCTCTTACATCCTTCATCAGAAATTATAAATTTACCTCCGCAGACTGTAACAGAAACAAAACTATTAGGTGTTAGGATATCTTCCGAGAATTAGGACCAGGCATCAAAAACCTGTCTTTCGAAACAAATAGAAAAGAAAGTAATCGTTTTGCCGTGTGGAAGATGAGGTTACTATCTATGTTTGGTCGCAACCTGATAACTAATCAAATGTGAAGATATTTCTAGATTGGTTTATCTTGCAAGTGACAAAGATCTAGCCTCGGCTTCATTTCGGACAGTAAATCTGACAAAGTGAGGGGATCACTCATGTTTCAAGATATTTCCAAAGGTGGTATTCGAGCGCTTACGTTATCTCATATGGCTAAAGCAGTTAAATTAGTGTGGCTGTCTGAAACCCAACAGATGGAGAATTGCGTCAAAAATTGTATTCTCACAAAGCAAAATATAAACGGTACCTAATTTGCCACAAAGAAGAAACACAGTATTCTTCGACAATTGTCCTGAAGCCTGATGACGTAGGCCCCCTACATCCATGACTTTAAAATCCCACTTCTATCCCTTGTTGCAATGCAGGCCTCCAACACCCATGACAATTAAATGGCTGGTGGGAATCCTTGTACAATTGAATTTGGCTGTCATCTCCCTCATGTAACATGACAACAACTTAATTGCCAGCGCGAGGCCCCTGGGCTGGCACAGTCGGAAGAGCAAGCCTTAATTTGGTGTATCGGGTTACATATAGGACTTTACGCCTTGCGGCACATGAACTTTGTATTGCCGACAATTTAATTGGTTTCGTATTACATAAGCGATGTTAGATTGCTGGATAAGTGTTCACGAGGCGTTGGATTGTTAGGATCCAAGACAGTTTTGGGATCTTCTTAAAAAACTTAAAGATGATACTCATAATAATGGTTCTGTTAACCATGCCGGACTTGTCATCTCATAAAAATATTAACAGTATTTTCAGGACTATGTTCAGGCGGAGATGGACAATTCAGATACAAATGTTCCAGAATGTGATCAGTTTGATAGTCCTATTACAGTTCTTGAATTGGAAGAAGCTGTGAAAAGACTTAAGAATGGTAACAGTTCTGCTGAGATTGAGACAATAAACGAGATGTTTAAATACGGTATAGATGTACTTATCGGCCCTCTACATAACTTATTTAATGCAATATTTTCTTCAGGTTCATTCCCATGAGCCTGGAATAAGGGTATCATTGTCCCCCTGTACAAAAAAGACGGTAGATCTGTTCCATTTAATTATAGAGGCATTACTTTGACCAACTGCCTGGGAAAGCTATTCAACAAAATTATTTTAAAACGACTACAAGCATTCTGTGATACGAAGGACATCATCCACAAAAAACAAATAGGTTTTACGGAAAATTGTCGTACAACAGATCATATACTGACTCTAACAAATATTATGGACCACCAGAAATCCAAAAAGGAAAAGCTATATAGTGCGTTTATTGATCTCAGTAAGGCATTCGATACTGTGTGGAGAGACGTTCTTCTTTATAAATTACATCAAGTTGGTATTAGGGGAAAACTTTACTCTCTTTTGAAGAGCATGTATACGGAAACCACCTCATCTGTAAAATTTCCAGAAGGTTTATCTCAAACATTTCCCTGATGCCAGGGTGTTAAACAAGGGGACGTCCTCACTCCTTTGCTTTTTAACATATTTATTTATGATTTGATAACTGAAATACAAAATTATACCAGCGGGGTCATATCCATTGGCTCTATTATAGTTAACATTCTACGTTTTGCTGATGATATTGTATACCCCAGAAGGATTACAAAGTAAACTTGATGTACTTGAGGCTTTCTGCCAAACTTGGGGGTTGAAAATCAATATTTCCAAGTCTAAAGTTATGGTTTTTAATTCCAATGACCGCATCAAAACGGCCTCCTATCATATACAGGGGAGTAATCTGAAGGGGGTCAAGCAGTACTCCTACCTTGGTATTATACTAAAAAACAATGGCAACTTCTGTCATAACATCGAAAACTTGCGCAACAAGGAACTGAAAGCATTTTTTAAATTGAAACAATTATTAGATTGAAAACAGAATGTCATTTATTTGAAAAAAATGTTTGATTCTCTTGTAAAGCCAATAGTGCTATATGGATGTGGAGTCAATACTACCTTCAATGATTCTGATGGTTTTGAATATGTACACTTCAAATTTATGAAGGAGTTGCTTGGTGTACATTCTAAAAGTGTCAGTAACGCATGTAGAATAGAACTGGGTAGACTTCCCCTCAAATTTGATGTTCTGAAACGCCTTTTACAATTCTGGTATCATATATTAGACAATCCAGGTTCTCTTGTGTATGAAGTATATGTCAATACTACAGACTGTATCAGTTGGACTGAATATGTTTGTAAGTTATTGAATTATTGTGGTTTCGACTATTTGTATAATAATCAGTTATATGCCACAAAGAATGATATTAAAACTGTTATGTGTAGGATAAGAGACATCACTGTGCAAGAATTATCATCTATACACTCATCTTCTAAACTTGATGTACTCTCCACAATTACAGCTACATTTAACCGAGTTAGTTATATAGATTTAGTCTCTGGAAAAGAAAACAGAAGTATTATTTGTAAGTACAGAATAAGTGCACATAGGCTAGAAATCGAACCCGGACGTTATCGTGGTACAGAGAGAGAGCGAGAAGATATTGTAAACAATGCCCTTATAACACTGTAGAGGATGAATACCATGTTTTATTTACATGTCCATACTATACTATTGCTCGGTTACCATTCCTAAACAAAATTTTAATCAATTAACCAGAAATGTTAAACTAAAGCTCACGCTTGCAAGTTCAAATAGGACTATCTTGTATGCTTTATGTTCCTATCTCAAACTATGTGAAACACTACGACAATCTTGACGCTGACTCATTGAGCTCGATATATGGCAAAATGTATAGACACTATTGTTCAAATCATTTTTCTGTGTGTCTGTTGTACTCTGACCATATTGCCAATCACTTGTGACTGTGATGAAGTGTCAATAAAATTATCTTATCTTATCTTATCTTATCAGATGATGATTGTAATTTCTGGTGTTTTGAAGAGCTCTGTGAGAATTTGTGCTTGACAAGTGTTGTAAGGAAGAATTCAGTAAGCATCCTTAAAGCAGGAAAGTAGGCAGTAATATGTTGTATTTTATAATCCGTCAGGCTTTACTTCCACAGACACCAACATTCACAGATGTTCATCTGAACCAGTGCCCATCCAAATCTTAATTTTTCTATAATATTCTAATTGGCATGGAATCCGATATTCTGCCAACAGGCTGTGCTCTCACAGCATACAGTTCAGTACATAACTTGCCACTTGACAGTAAGATTAAGCAGTTGCAATTTAAAATTTTACATAAAATATTCCCCTGCAACAATTACCTGGTGCAGATACAGATTAAGGGAGATAACTCTTGTGCTAATTGTGGCCTGGCTGAAACTGTGAAACACACAATGTATTGGTGTGCAGAAGTTCGTCTTTTCTTTGTCCTCGTGGCTACAGAATATTTTTCGGACATGGGGAATAGATCTTTTACTTCAGCCCACGGTAGAACAAGTAATGTATGGTATGCAAATGCGACTGTACAAAAACCAAGCAACGTTTTCAGTGAATTATGTTTTGGCACTTGGAAGTGTGACGAAAATGCTTTTCGCCCAGTGTGTGTGACATCTCGAGACCACCCTACGAGAGAGTGAAATCTTCGTTGAATGAAAATCATCGACATTGGCCGCAATCGGACGAATTAAGAGCTGAAATTATCCACGCACCGAGACTAATTAGTTCTTGATTGATCACCTATCTAATTTCTAATCATCGGGGTGTAATTCTGCTGTTTTGAGTGAAAGTACATTTTCACCGGTTGTTCTGCTTCCCAAGCGCGCATTCAACGGATCCTGACTGAGGGGTATGACGTCATCGAATCTATAAAAGCTCGTCCTATACTAATTCATGACACAGTGGAAGAGAGACAGTCGAAGGTAACCCATCGTGCTGTTGGGCGAGCTTGACGGATTATCGACAGGGAAGATTTATCGGCGCCGAGAGGGACGAGCCGTCGAAGTCTAGCCGAACGGGTGCCGAACGACCGGGGACGGCAGTTACTGCCTGATTCACTGCCGCCGCCGGGAGATATGAGCTGACCAGAGTGTATAACAGGATCGCTGCCGCACAACCCGGGAAGCTGCACGTAACGGGAGAGTTGCATTGCCGAAATTACTGCCAGCTTCGGGGATAGAAGTCCACAACCAGCCATCATCAGTTCGGGTCGACGTTGCCTATATAATTCCTCTAAGCTGTGGGTTACTTTCACGGGAGGCTAGGTGACTTGTCACTCCGGCCCAAGTTGAATAGTTCTTACAGTGGGAAGGTTATGAGACACAGGAAAATATATCTTGATGACAAGCAGTCTTTGCTCAAGATACTAGGTCGTGGCATTTCATGTCGTGACTCCGGTCCGAGTTGGCATATTCTGTAGTCCTCAGAGTTGATGAGTGGGTATTTTCCTCATAGCGTTGACTGCATGATTAATCATAGATCACACACCCCTTGCTAATTATAACCATTGCAACACGCAACTTTCAGTGCCAACGGCTCAGACTTTGCGCATAATACATTAGCTTTGTCTTAGCTATATAAATGATGCAGTGAAGGATATATATTCACCTTCACTGGTTTTGAAGGAAACTACAGATAGCCCTGCAGGCACATCATATTTAGACCTATATCTCTATAAAAATGAAGCGGGCCTTCTCTCTCGTCGACAAAAGAGATGATTACAATTTCGACATCGTAAACTATCCCTTTCTGGACAGTAATATTCCAGTGGGACCTGCATATGGCGTATACATATCTCGTCTAGTAGCATTTGCTAGATCCTGTGTTTAATGTGACTATTTTAATCGACGTCACAATTACAAGCGTCTAGTCCGTCATTCATAATTCAACATTCGTCCATTGAAGAATATCCGCGTCCATAATCCAAAGACCTATTCCATATTCCATATAACAGTATTAGCATCAAATTCAAAAAGTCAACCATTGTATACATAAACATAGGCTAGTTTCCTGCAAGAGAGAAGCGGACAACAGTTTTCAATGATGCCGACAAGACATCATGATGTTCCAAAAATATAAAATTCGTATCGCTGATCATATATATTCCCTTATATGTGTTGTAATTCTTAATTCATAATAATCGTTGTAAGGTCGTCATCTAGAGAATGATGTATCACAGTCACGCTTAGATTGTGACAAAACATTGTTGCAGAAACTTATAAAACAGGGCTATACCACCAAGCGCCTCCACTAAAAGGTTCTCAAACTTGGCGATACATATCGCATGCTGATAGCAAAATAAGAGCGTAGCGTGTAAGATCTGTGGCGTTAAGTTTCGTAACTTGTGTCTAATTCCGCTTAACCCGGGGCTAGGGGCCGTATGAACCCATGTACTTGAAGATCCTTACGGTGCTCGTATGAACAGTCACAATCAAAGCGTGACTGAGATACACCATTCTCTAGATGACGACTTTACAACGAATATTATGGATTAAGAATACTGATTAGCGATACGGATTTGATATTTTTGGAACATGTCTTGCCAGTATCACTGAAAAATGTTGACCGCGTCTCTCTTTCAGGAAGCTAGCCTATGATTATGTATACTATAGTTGTTTTTTTTGAATTTGGTGCTAATTACAACACATATAAGGGAAGTGGGAAGAGGTGCCGACATACTGACAGAGCCACATGACCTCACAGTATAGTCTTCTGGTTAACTTATCCTAAAGCACATACCAAGAATCGAACAATTCGTGATATGTGTTGTATCTCAGGTACGCTTTTATTGTACCTGTTCATGTGGCAACTTGGATGACATGACCACACGGCCCTAATACTGTTATATGGAATAGGTCTTTGGATCACGGACGCGTATATTCTTTAATGGACGACGGCTGAATTATGATTGACGGACCAGACGCTTGTAATTGTTCATTATAACCCTACATACACAAATCAAGGCTTAGCTTATAATTCCATACACTGTATATCGACACAGCTGACATCCAAATAACATTGTACATCCAGACTACCTTCGTCTGGGATTATATTATTTCTCATTTCACACGAGTGGATCGTGAGGAAATAGACCGGCCCGCGGGTATCTTCACAATATATTATCTGAGAATTACACATGGGATTTCTCGACTCTCTATACTACAATCCCTCATCGGGACCTTATTGTCCGTCTTAGTTCATTATTAGTATCGGTGTTCAAGAAAACTGATCGCCGATATATTAATGTCAGCTCTACTACATACAAGGGATATCATTCATGGGATGTTTGTGCACCCCTTTTGGCTGACCTATTATCTGTTCTCTTATGAATACGACTATATGCAGATGCTTTCAAAAACAGATTATTTCAAAGCCTGTTCCTTCTCGTTCACCAAACGCTATATAGATAGATGATCTTCTTGCTGTGGATAATCGCTATATAAATGACGCAGTGAAGGATATACATCCAACTTCACTGGATTTGAAGGAAACTACAGATGTCCCTAGCGGCACATCTTATGTAGACCTATATCTCTATAAAAATGAAGCGGGCCTTCTCTCTCCCTCGACCTTACGACAAAAGAGATGATTACAATTTCGACATGGTAAACTATCCCTATCTGGACAGTAATATATCAGAGGGACATGCATATGGCGTTTACATATCTCGCCTAGTAGCATTTGCTAGATCTTGTATTAAATGTGACGATTATAATCAACGTCACAAAACATTATTGCAGAAACTTTTAAAACAGGGCTATATCATCCAGCGCCTCCACTCGAACTTTCTCAAATTTGGCGATGCAAGATCTATGGCGGTAGGTTTCCTAACTTGTGTCTAATTCCGCTTAATCCCGGGGCTAAGGACCGTATGAACCTCTGTATTTCAAGATCCTCATAATGTTCACAATCAAAGCGTGACTGAGATACATCAAACTCTTGATAACGTATAAATTAAGTGAATTAAGAATACTGATCAGCGATACGGATTTGATATTTTTGGAACATCACGATGTCCTGCTGGCATCATTGAAAACTGTTGACCGCTTATGTCCTGCAGGAATCGGCTAGTTTTATCTATATTATGATTTATCCTTTTAATTTGGTGCTAATGTTATTATATGACGGCTTCCTAACCCTTGCTACAGATTCTTCCACAGTCAAAAACGAGCAGGAGAGCTCAGGACGAATTCCTACACCTAGGCGTTTTACTGCGTCAGGCTTACAGGAAAAAGTATATAAAGGGCGTATGAGGGGAACGCGAGGGCGTGCGACAGGTGAAATTTGGGGGTTTGGCCTAGATGGTGCTCTACAGTTTTATATAGATACAGGTCTGAATATGATGGAAGCACATCTTCCATCTTACGTTCGGCAGGTGGAGCGCAAAACTGACAAGATGAGTCATCAACATAGATTAGAGGCATTTTAAACATTAGCACACAGTAGATGATAATGTTCGCCACAATAACAGACATGGAGTATGCATGACCGAATGTCGAACAACTATCATGGCTTATAGCCATGAAAATTATAAAGCGTCCAAGCAATCAGATCAACCAATCAGAATCCAACACCAAATCTTCATGGACAACACTGTCGAACTTACTAGAGCATTTTCATGCTTGGACGAAGGTATGCTCTTGCACGTGCAGTCCATAACGATGAAAACATTAGATAACTCGTGCCATCGGAGTAAAAAATACAGGTGAGATTCACGGTCAGGGCAAGGTGAATTCACCTCTGAAATGAAAGATGACCCCTCCATTCTACAATATTGTAAAGTTGGAATAGAACCATTTTGTTGATATCTCTCTAGACTTGCCACTGTTTGGGCCGCTAATGATCAAATGAACGACGCAATCTATCCAAGGTACAAGATGTGGAGAATTCTGACTACTGGAGCAGCATGGGAAGGTCAAAGAACAGAACATCATTGTAGCAGACAGAAAGCCGCGGACTGGTGGAAGGAATAGCGAAAACCGGCCACGAACCACCATAGTCATCTTTAGAGGAAACTCTGACTCATGTGGAGCAGGGGTCGTTAAATATCCACCAGATGACAGAGATCCATCCAAACTTACGAAAGCTATATAATTAGGTTAAAGATTACGTGCTACCGTTAACAAACAGTGATCAACCATTATTATCATGTGACAAGTTTCTTTACAAGAGCCTACGTGCTTTTGTGAATATTTAATTATAACTTACTAGCAGTGATACCAGAATTAAAGCTTTAACAGTTATCCATACAAACATGTTCAAATTGCTTCACGTGGGATTAATTTATTCAGCCAGCTGATCAGAATGACAAAAACCAGCTGTAAGATATCTCTATCAACTCTCTGAATTTAGTACATCTTGAATCCCACATACAAACGCTATATGGAACTAAGCTGTGGCCAGAAAATCACACGCTCCCTAAACTGGAACACGGACATATATACTATACAGCCTAAACATGCATACATGTACTACACACTGAAACGATCACCTGTAAATTCTATAATTGATTATTACCAATCTATAATGATTATCAAATATATGCAATTCTCATGAAATATAGATGGGTTTAAATCTTCAAAACACGTCTCATATTTTACAATGCGCAATTCCTAATGCTGAACTAAATGTTTCAAATTTCGAACCCACAACGTTTGTTGTGGGACTAACATTTCACTCAGCATTACAATGGGGACAGCTGGTGCACCAGCACATCCACGAAACCGTTAGATGCACTTGCAATATTGAAATATTACTTTTATACTACCAAGCTTTGATGAATAAATATCATCAGCATAATGAAATACATTTTTCGCTATTTAGAGTAACCCTATAATATCCGTAAGCAGCGCGTTCAAATATTTTATCGAAGAATTTTGGGAGGCTGTGTGGATAATTATCCAGTATTTAACTCTAATTACCCAGTTTTTGCTATATCGATCCTTGCTATGTACTTGGGATTTCAATTCAAATGTTGAATCTACTGACCGGGATGTGACCTGACAGGGAGGAGTCACCTGTACTGACCGGGATGTTACCTGACAGGGAGGAGTCACCTGTACTCATCAAGATGTTACCTGACATAGAGGAGTCACCTGTACTGACCGGGATGTTGCCTGACAGGGAGGAGTCACCTGTACTGACAGGGATGTTACCTGACATGGGGGAGTCACCTGCACTGACCGGGATGTTACCTGACAGGGAGGAGTCACCTGTACTGACCGGGATGTTACTTGACATGGAGGAGTTACCTGTACTGACCAGGATGTTACCTGACATGGAGGAGTCACCTGTACTGACCGGGATGTTACCTGACATGGAGGAGTAACCTGTACTGACCAGGATGTTACCTGACATGGGGGAGTCACCTGTAGTGACCGGGATGTTACCTGACATGGGGGAGTCACCTGTGCTGACCGGGATGTTACCTGACATGGAGGAGTCACCCGTACTGACCGGGATGTTACCTGACATGGGGGAGTCACCTGTACTGACCGGGATGTTACCTGACATGAAGGAGTCACCTGTACTGACCGGGATGTTACCTGACATGGAGGAGTCACCTGTACTGACCGGGATGTTACCTGACATGGAGGAGTCACCTGTACTGACCGGGATGTTACCTGACATGAAGGAGTCACCTGTACTGACCGGGATGTTACCTGAAATGGAGGAGTCACCTGTACTGACCGGGATGTTACCTGACATGGAGGAGTCACCTGTACTGACCGGGATGTTACCTGACATGGGGGAGTCACCTGTACTGGCCGGGATGTTACCTGACATGGGGGAGTCACCTGTACTGACCGGGATGTTACCTGACATGGAGGAGTCACCTGTACTGTCTCGTATTTTCCATAGATATAAAAATCCCGATGAATCATCAGTGACGTAGTGACGCTGACAATTTCTAAAGAAAACGTTACAGAATAGAAAGCGAATCTTCCCGAGGTGAAGTGAGTGCGCTGATGGAAGGGTGTGAAGTAGACAATATTTTACGTATAGACCAGACTGAATATTTCCCAAGAAAAGAAGCTAATCAAGATGGGGAACGGTCACACAGTTGCGTCGAAAAAGAGTCTACCAAACAAAGTTCCGCAAAAGCATCCAAGGATGCAACCTACAATTCTCGACGCTTACAAATATCGACGCCTGGAAGTATTGAGGCCGCCGTCGTCTTTCCCATCTTGAGGGGCCATGGAGTAGCAAATGATGAATCTGTTTTATGTGCTTTTCTGTTGTCCATGGTTGAGTTATGTTTTGTTCTTATGAGCCCTTATCAAAAACATCACACACAGAAAACTATCCAGGACGAAATTAGAAAACGTAATTCTATAGAAATAAACTTTTAAAAAATATTTACATCTATAGTAACTATTATTCACAGTAAAAGACAAATGTCATCGGATATAGAACAGTCCGTTATGTTTCCAAAGTGGCATCCATTAATGATGTTCTTGCATATTTTAACATGAAATCGCTGTATTGCAATTCGACATATTCCATCTAATACCCCCTCTCGCCCACCCCTCGAAACTTTTCACATTGTTTGAATCTTTGTCCACTTGCGTATATGTTTGTTGAGGTGGCCTTTCACACCGCACAACCCTGGCTGGTGAACTGCTGTACACCCCGCAAAGACCTATTAGAATTTCTCATCTCACCGATTGATGATTGTCTGGGAGGTGCGTTATATAGAACACCTATTATCAGCTCGATTTCTTTGCATTATGTCGGGAGCGGAAATTATCCTTCATAGTCATTGACTTTGGGGGTAACTCAAACCTTGCTAAGTGCTAGCCTTGATTTTTTCATTCTTTTTTAAATTTAAATTAAGAACAGTCTAAACTCCATTTTCACTCCATTAAAATACGACTCCCGAGTATAAAACGAAGGACGCGCGGACGTAAAGCTTAAAACGGTGTCGTTATATGAACAACTTATTATATGAAGTATTAGAATATTCACAATAAGATCACGTTAAATCATTTGTAAGAACATCAAACAATGCTTGGTACGTGAGATAAAACGACGTCGCCCCGGAACAGGTTGAAGTTGAGCCGAGGCACCTTTACGCGGGATATTAAACACACAAATGTGGATTTCTGATTTAGTAGATGCGACAATATTTCGTACAAATTGTCCTCATTATGTTGGGATTTGCTAGAAAAGGGATGTTATATCGTTTAGAAAAATATGAACTTCTATTCCCATATTACTATATGGAGACATCATGGCGATATTCATCTTTAATGATGCATCAGCTTAGCGGTACCGGTATAAGACATTTGATTTAACATGGAGGTAAAAGAGACCTTCATGGATTTAACAACAGGAAAGTCGGTCAGGTCGTCATTGATCAGACAGTTGCAAAAGTGGTATCCTTTAACGCCCAGGTAAGTCTCAACATTCTTATTCCTTCTTGTCAGATTCTTTGATGTCACACGCGATGTTACATAATACACAAGCTATTTGAACTGGCGCGATCAGAAATTCTATATATGCTGTGTCAGAGTTAGGGACCACGACGATTAGATTTCCCCAGAAGATTTATATATATACGTCGTCCATACCCCAATAATCACGAGCCGGACGTTGTCTTATCATGCTGATAACATCCATACAACTACCCATGCTTAATTCTATTTTGATATTTAATTTCAATAATACAATTTTGCGAAGCACCAACAAAGAAGTAATTGCCTTTACCCGAGAAACCTTCCTATTGTTGTTACGGTGTAAAGCCACAAGTAATTTCGACAATTTCACACAAAATCACTGTTTCATACACAGGAAATACTATGTGATGTTTACATACGAAAAACTCCATTGTGTGTAACGATAATGACGACTTTTTTCCGATCCAAAACATGCCAAATCATATAGTATGTATACTTCAAGAAAAATATAATTTGGCAAGTTTTGGATCGAAAAACAATAGGCTTCATAACCGTCACACACAATTGAGTTTTCGTATGTAAACATCACATATCCTTTTATACTCTAGAAACTCTCTGTCAAAAATCACGCGAATCAGTGCCGAAGGGCGTTCAAAGTTGGGCTTTTGTCTGTTTTTGGCTTTTGCGTATACATTTTGGTGGGACTTTTTATATATCTGAAATATGACACATTCAGTGTAAATGTTATTTCGATGTGATGCCACGATAATTATATGATGATATTAATAACATTGCGGTTTTAGTTAAACGTTTCATATTCATAGTATATATGATTCGGAACGTTCGTCGATGCCGTTTGACGTCACTTTCGTCATTTGTATTTTCTGAGACATGAGCGGTTAATAGTCTTGTTTGATGTTGGTAAGCTAACATGATTTATATCCAATTTTAGGATGACACTTTCTTGGTAAAGCAAAAATTATTTGCGTTGGATGGGCTAGCGCCGTGCGAAACTCGAACCGCGCCTTCGAAGTTTGGCACCAAATCGCCAGAATTAAATGCAAGCACTCTAAACCACTCGATCACCTGAGCATGCCACTCGACAAATATATGTAGGTTTATTGTTTTGGTGGGAAAGGACTAGTTGCAGTAAGATGGATTTCTGTCCTATAGGTGTTGCATTAAGAAACAAAATTTTCATTTCAGCAGTAAAACTGCTGAAATATTAGCTGGATATACACAAGAAAACTTGATCCAAAATTATTCATAATGTGCATGTTAATAAGATGCAAAAACGTGCAAATGTCCGTTGTTTTTTTTATACTTTTTTTTATACTTTTCCTGAATTAAGAAAAAAACCTCATACTGATATTAATCTCGTTATTATATAATCATGTTTCAGTTGTGTTAATTTCATATTGGTTCAAGAAGTGTTTTTTGATAAAACTTGAAAAATCAATTAGTTGATTTTTGCAACATAGCACGAAGTGTTGCAATTCCAAATACGTGATGGAAATAATAGATTATGCCAGTGGCCGTGTGGTAAGTCCGTACGCTTCGGTGAACCACGCTTAATTTTTGTGAGTTGAAATCATGTCATTGAAATGAACAGTTTTTTCGTGTCCATAAACACTTGAGATTATTTTCGCCGCATTTTGAAGCATAATAGAGCTTCAAAATGTCTTGCATGACAATTAAAATTATAGATAATATATATATTTTTTAATTCGAGTGTGACAAAGTACTGGTGCACATGCGTGCAGTGTTACAGTATACATGTATACCTGTTGAATAACTGTTCTACCTTCAAGTCAACCTTTGAACGTTTTTATTTGTCAATTTTTACTCAGATCTGTTTTGTTGAGGCGTCAGAGAAACCGATTTATGTAGTGTTTGAGTGATTGGCTGTTGTCAACATGAGTGACACCTTTGGAACGGTGAAATGCGAACTGTGTGTGCGACTTGTACCAACAGGCTAAACAAGAAAGTTATCTGTTTCACTGTGCGATTGGGCTCAGGGCGAATGTGAGCATGACATTGACGTACATGGATCGATTTGCCCACGATGTAGAGATCTGCTCGAAGAAACAGTGAACCGGCAACACCCAAGGCTACGCCTCCAGGGTCCGTGTAACCTTGCACAATTCAATTTTCGTTTTTCGTTTTTGTGTTCTCAAAATCAAAAATTGAAAATTGACCGTCAATTTTCAATTTTCGTTTTTTGTTTTTGTGTTCTCAAAATCAAAAATTGAAATTTGACCGTCAATTTTCAATTTTCGTTTTTTGTTTTTGGTTTCTCAAAATCAAAAATTGAAAATTGACCGTCAATTTTCAATTTTCGTTTTTTGTTTTTGTGTTCTGAAAATCAAAAATTGAAATTTGACCGTCAATTTTCAATTTTTGATTCTGGGATTACAAAAACAAAAAAAACGAAAATTGATATTTGACAGTCAATTTTCAATTTTCGTTTTTCGTTTTGCTTCACGCAAAAATGAAAATCAAATATTGAAAATTGCCTCGATTTGTCCGTTTTTCGTTTTTTGATTTTAACTTTGACGTATCTATGTTAAGTTCTCATGTGGACGGGTTATCATGTCACTTCCGGTACGACGAGTAGAATAGAAAACGCAAATTGTGTCGTATGAGAGGTGTGGAGCGTGAGAGGCATATGGCCCACCAGGCCATCCTCGGGAGCCAGTGTATTGATCGATTTGTTAGGGTATCTATACATTGCCTTGGTTGCATGGTTGCACACGATAGTTCTGGATAAAAAAAAGATCAAGGGGTATCCTCTAAATCAAACCAATTATTCAACAGGTTCAGCTAGCTCATTACTCCAATCCACTAGCTGGACGGTTTGAGATGTGACATCGCTGGCATAACTTTGATGTCAGGCTGAAATCGACATCGAGAGTCAAGGCAAAAACCGCCGGCTTGGGATACCGACATGCTAATTCAAAATAACCTCGGGGATGAAATGTTCGAGATTGAGGCAACGACACAAGAACTCACTCGAATCACCAAAAATGTCCAAGTAAACCCTGTGCCCCCGCACAGGGTTTACTTGGACATTTTTGGTGATTCGAGTGATAGCCTATAGTATTGGACCCTTCTACGGAGGGCCAATGATAGGCTGATGCAGCAACAACAACATTTTCCCAGTTATACGCCAGATTTTGAAATCGAAAACGATGCCGCGCTATGTCATCGGTCAACTGAGACAGTCACGTGGTTGTGTATGAAGATTGGGGTGGCTCCTATAAATAGTGATCCAATGAAAATGCTCGTCTTAGTTTGAAATGGCGGAGTCGAATGACCAATCTCTGAAGGGGAGACAGCTGGAACAGTACACTATCACTGTCTGTTAATATCTTGAATTAACAGAGAGTACTGCAGTCTATGTGCGGGGATTCACCATTTACCTGGACTTGTGAAGATGCACCAGACAGGTCTGGATATGTGGCATCCCGCTGTTCTCAATGGTTATTGGCCTTGAGGCCTGAGCCAATCAGAACGCAGTCTTAGATTTTCTCATTTCTAAAAATAGATGTTTAGAGCGCTACAAAAGCGAACAGCATTCATGCAGACAACCGCTATTTGCTATTGATTTGAAATATAGTATTTATAAAGATACCAACAAAGATTTAATACCAATAAGAGTAAGTATGCGGCCCGTAAACCACCATTTCAAACAAGCACACAATCGCCACGTTTGATGTCAGACGTCTGAATGCTTCAACGCTTCAGGTCCAATCTTCATTCTCTATTTTTGGGACCTGGATCGTTGGAGCGTTCAGATGCTCGTCAACGTTCAGCGTCAAAAACGCTTCAACGCAAGTGTGGGTGTCAAACGCTTCAACGCATCGACGTGGGAAGTTTCCTTGGGGGTTATGATTAGGCATCTTCATTTTATCGAGCCAATTTTTACGTTCCCACTTCGAACCTGCCTTGATTCATCTGACCCCTTCAGTGTTCAAAATCCGAGGTGTAAATTTCACCTACTAACGACAGAAGAACCAATCAGAGCGTACATCGATTGCGAATGAAGTCACGTTGAGTGACATCATCCTTTATTAGCGGCGTCTTTCCTCCTAATAAGGTGCCCACTAATTAGGTCAGCCAATCAATAACGCTCTTGTGCGACCCATTTCGAATTTCAAATGTTTTCGAGGTCAGTGACGTCTCGTGTCTATTTATAAGTTATTTGAACATTGAAGGGGTCCAGATATATCAAGGGAAGTTCGAAGTGGGAACGTAGAAATTGGCTAGATAAAATGAAGATGTGATTAGGGTACCCACGTATTTATTATATTACCCTACTTTAATGAAACTCCCATGTGTATCAACCCCGTTGTTTTCCATATAATGCTTCACACCTGCTGCACGATTGCCTACTCGCTTATGCGCAGTTGGCCCATTATATTCTAGCTCGAATGCCTGGCTCCAGGGATCTATAGTGTAGTGAAACTCCCACATCTTGCCCCCCTACTGTTTTTCCATATTATGCTCCACACCTGCCTAAACAATCCGATTTGCGCTTTCCATACTACTCCGCGAACCGAAAGTGACATCATAAGTCTTGCGCGTGCGCAGTTAACATTGACGAGTCAAAGTTAAAATCAAAAAACGAAAAACGGACAAGTCGAGGCAATTTTCATTATTTGATTTTCATTTTTGGGACAAGTGAAACGAAAAACGAAAATTGAAAATTGACGGTCAATTTTCAATTTTTGATTTTGAGAAACCAAAAACAAAAAACGAAAATTGAAAATTGACGGTCAAATTTCAATTTTTGATTTTGAGAACACAAAAACAAAACACGAAAATTGAAAATTGACGGTCAATTTTCAATTTTTGATTTTGAGAACACAAAAACAAAAAACGAAAATTGAATTGTGCAAGGTTACACGGACCCTCCAGCAACCACAGCAGATGATCCCGGGGACTGTTTTCTTCTTCCCTTTGTACGTGTCGGAAGGTCAAGGGCAAAGTGTTGTATTTTCAAAAGAAGAGGTGTGAACATGAAGTCTGTTTCACCTGAGGCCCGAATGGATATTTTTATTCGACAGGCCATTCTCGCGCCAACAGGAGTTATTTTTGCACCAGCCATTTGATTGGAACCCACTTGAGAAATGGGCATGAAATCGACGAGAGCAGTTTAAAGAATTAATCTGTAACATTGAACGCAGGGGGTGTGACGGCCTTATTGGCACAGCTGCGCGTGGTTGTGCTGTCATTTCAATCCTAACGAATGAGCTTTGATCCAGAAACTATGTCAGATGAGGACATGTAAAATCTTACAGGCCTGCGAAACAATCAGTTGGACATGTAAAATCTTACAGGCCTGCGAAACAATCAGTTTGATGGTTTGGTTTCCCATGTTCACACTATGCGAAGTACCAGGCTAAGGTCCACCAGACAAGCTATTGAGATGCTACTCTTTAAGTTAAGAACGGGTCTGTCACTGAGTTAAGATTGAAACTCTGCATGTTATTGGAGTTTTTTTTCCTTAGAAATGTTTTCCATGTTGCAACGGAATCCAAACGTTCAAAATTTTGTGTTATATATAGGTCTACAGATAAAAGATATATACAATTATTTAGATTAGCTGACATAAATATAATTAAGACATTGTTGAACTTAACTCAAAATCGCATTTTTAATCATCCACAGATTGTTAGGAACACTTTGCTGTATTAACAAACGCTATCAGGTGTCCAGAATTATACAATCGACAAAGACAGCCCTAACCACAGATTTTGTGCCTCTGTACTTGGGATTCCAGCATATTTCACGGATACAAGTTATTGAGGAGCATACGACAGATCTCGCCATCCAGCTCTTCAGTACATGAGTTTCTGATGCAGTTATTCTCATTCTTGATGGAACCTATGTTTATATACAGAAGAGCTCCAAGTACCACTTTCAGCGACGCAGCTTTAGTATGTACAAACACCGTCCCCTTGTTTAGCCAATGGTCATCACTTCTACCGATGGCTACATTGTGAGCATTTTAGGATCTTACTTTGCCTTCGGGAAGAATAATGACGCGTCCATAGCTATCTATGCCCTGAAAACCAATGTCGAAAATATGATACAGTGGCTGCAAGAAGAGGACATCTTCATCCTGGATCGTGGTTTCAGAGATGCGCTGTCATTTTTACACGATTGTGGATTTCAAACCGAGTCACCGTGCTTCTTGAACAAAGGAACAATGCAACTGTCTTGTGAAGATGCTAATACATCTAGGCTAGTAACCAAGATTCGCTGGGCAGTGGAAAGTTTAAGCGACCGGTTAAAGCAGTGGTGTTACTTAGACAAAGTGGTCCCAACTGCAGATGTTCACAATCTTTAAGAATTCATCCATGTTGTGACTGCTTTGTGCAACAAATACAGGCCTCCACTGGTGACAAATAACCTTGCAGCTTGTGACGTTGCCGTAAAGACGCTTGAGCTCGACGAAACGGCTAACATCGTTCAACAACGTGTAAATACAGAGGTTCACCTCAAGCACGGGTTCTCAACCTGGTCACCGATGAATACTTCGGGCGCCCTTCCCGATTTCCCAAAATTATCACAAGAGGAAATTCGGTCGCTGACCTTCGGTGTGTACCAGGTGAAACAAATATCCAGTTATGTAGACGAATACCTTCTTTGGGATGCTGCTCCCACGTCGCAAGTATCATTTGGTACTTGTCATTGGCAAGATACGAGGAATACAGTCGTAAACCGAACAGACTAACGCCTCTCCTGCAGTCTGCCGCGAATATTCCCAGCACGGATACAGAGGACATCAGTTCTGATGATAATGACTGGGCGAACGATCAGTTAAATATAAGCTATATATACTCCATCTGTAGCTTCAAACCGAACTGTATATAGGTGCATATTTTATCACATGAAATATGAAATGAAATTGTCAGAAAAATGACAAGGAAAAATTGAGCAAGACAAATTGTGAAATTGGCAACATCTGAAAGAAAATTCATTTACTATCCTTCTATTCTGTATGCCATTAGTGTATTTACCTGTTTCGAATTTGGTGAATAAATTCAATTCAAATTCAAAAGTTCAGTGAAATACTAGACTGAAAATACATATATTTTGTTATGTTATATGTAAAACGATAAATTCGTTTGGAGTGGCCTAATCTCGAAACCGGTGTCATTTATGTTTAGACATAGGGAATCCGCTGTTTCGTGCAGGGTCACAGAGCTTTCACATAATAGCGGCTTGACAATAGAAGGTCAGCGTAGTACCGTCCGCTATCTTACCGCAACTCGCCCTTTGAGCCGTACGACGTCGGGGATTACAGGTTTGTTTTTCTGGGTATTCTTGCATTTATCAGGTTTATCTCATGTTGAGGCGTTTACTCAATAAGACATCCACGATGCTCATCCATTAACATCAGATGAGCTGTTTGAGCTGATCTGTCGTCACAGCTCTCGAGCTAACGTATCTAATTCCGCTTCAGCCGGTGCTAGGGGCCGTGTGGAAACCTCATTGTCTCCACACCTGCAATAAAAGCGCGACTGAGATACTGAGGCTACGTCCGAGAATGTTAGATGCCGAGGGATGCTTTCCTGTAGAGTCATATGGTTGCTTTTTAGTCGTCAGACGTCGTCAATTTTTCCACCTCTTGCATATCGCTCCAATCCAAAAATGTGGAAGTTCGGAGATCCGAGTCTAGATTATGTACATTTACTACCCCGGTATGCTGGCATCAGGTATCCGGTAATCGGCAGAGAGCTACTTCCAACATGCCGAATTCAAAGTTAGCCCCATTGTTCTGACTATCGGTTAGGCCCCGACATGAAAATTGGAAGCTTGTGCATTAAAATTTTTCGCATATATATTTTTGGAAAACTCATTCTCCTGAATAACAGACAATAGAATATATTGTATGTAAGATCGATTGATGTCAATTTAAGTGCTTGTCTTTTCATAAACTGATAGTCTATTTTCAAACGTTTATTTTTCGAGAATATTCCATAAAATTGATAATATTGCCCAGTAGAAAAGCCGATCAACAAAATATCGGTGCCTCTTTCACCTCAGGTCTACGAGAGTAGTATATAAAAATGATTTAAAGCCACATTGACCTCATTAATTGTTCCCCGGGTAAAATTTGAGGTGGAACTTGATCACGTGACGATCATGTGATCGTTGGGGAGGAAAACTACCTTCAACACAGAAGAGTTCCAATCTAGGGGGAGGTAACTCCGGGTCACTATAGTTCCGGCAAAGGGCCCCTGGGCATGTATTCTTCCGCGGTGATGCGGTCTGGTGGTGATGCGGTCGCGAGAAAAAGCTTCCGCGGAGAAAAAGTAGTCCCCAGACTTGAAATACGCTGCATGGTCCGATTGGGTCGAGTGAGATATCAAAGTGAAGCATTCGTGAAGGGGCATCCAGTCATGGGTGGGTGCATGTAAAATTAAGATTTTTTCCCGAAACTATAAAAAGCGGAACACGGACTTTACCCCTAAAATAGGGGAAAACACCTATCAACCCTAGCCAAAAGGGCTAATATCGGTCCCCGGGCTTATTGGAACCTGCTTATCGAGTCAATGGGGTGGGTGCATGTAAAATTAGGATTTTTCTCCGAAACTATAAAAAGCGGAACA
>JAVTVY010056513.1:0-30883 GCA_036873755.1 Hanleya hanleyi
AAATTGTATACACTTTTGCAAAAAGTATTTCCAGCACAAAGGTCCAGTACTTACATTAGATGGAACTGAGTAGTGAAAGTAGTAAAAGAGATCAAATTCTTAGAAATATTGTTTGACCACCGATTAGCGTTCTTATCGCATATAAATTGCTTGAAAGGTAAGTGCACGAAACATCTTGATTTGTTAAGGGTAGTTGCCAACTATAATTGGGTGGGCAGAGGGAGGGGGAGATAGATCAGCAAACCCTTCTCCATTTATATCGATCAATTAGCAAATTAGCAGAAGCAAAAGGTGTTTTTGTCGGCTTTGGAAGGTATTGGGTCCACTAAAGGAAAACAATATGTGATATTCTCAGATTCACGATCATGCCTTCAAGCGATTAAAAGTGGAACTTCAACTAATCCCACCATCTTGAATATTCCACGATTATATGACTGTAGGTTTGATCAACAGATTGTTTTTTTTGTGTTTTGTTGGTTGCCTAGTCACGTTGGCATCACAGGTAATACTGGGGCAGATAGAATGACTAAGGCAGCCCTAGATAATGAGGTTGATCCTGTTGGAATTCCATATAGTGATTCCAGACCCTCTATCTGTACGTATGTGAGGAAGCTGTTTCAATTTTTCTGAGATGCTGTGAATAATAACAAACTTCATGAGTTTTCAAACCTGAGTACTTACAATTTTGTTTGATTGATGCTATATAGCTGAACTATTGCTGAACGCCACGTTATACCTTAATTCTGTCTCTCTCTCCCTATCAACAGCGATCGAGTTTATGCCCTAAAATTGTGTTTATCGAGCGTTGGTGTGCGGACACTATTTTAGTCCATCGCTGCTGAATTTCACTGCTCTGAGAACAGATAGTTCCGATATATCGCGAAACAGACAGATAGACAATGATTTCAAATTGCTCAAATCATATGATCTAGACTGCCAATGCTGAAATTAATTTTCCATTTCATTTTCTACTGCATATGATGTAAATAGAATTTTCTTCTTGTTATTTATTTTATCATCAAGTGAAAAGTGTGTATAGCTGTTCGATGGAAAAAGGGGGAAAAGACAATCAAAAGAATTTCCTTAACAATATTGCTTTCAAATTATATTATGAATCCAGGCCTTCTGGCTCCCCGATTTCCACACATGTTCTGGAGATTTATCTCAACGTGGACTGTAATATCCAAGCTCCGAATTTTTGGAACTTTATTTCTACCCCAGTAAATTTCGCCACGGTTGGCTGCTGGTCATTCTGTTGTTCATAGCCCGTGTCGCTTAGGATTCTTCTTGAACAATAGTTCGATTCGGGATTGATTCCAGGACACCTCGCTTGCGAGTTGACGCTCTAACACCAAACCGCAGCAGTGTACTTTTCCACTGGATGTTGGCACATAATGATACTTATGCCGGTGCTATGGGCCGTGTGTCATGTCATCCAAGTTGCCACATGAACAGGTACAATAAAAGCGTACCTGAGATACAAAACATATCACGAATCGTTAGATTCTTGGTATGTGCTTTAGAATGGGTTAACCAGAAGACTATACTGTGAAGTCATGTGTTTCTGTCAGTATGTCGGCACCACTTCTCATTTCCCTTATATGTGTTATAACCATTATGGTACCATTGACGACAAATTACATATCCCCAATTACGACGTCAACGAGTTCTAGTTTTCTGGGGGGTATTTCCGGTGAGTCCCGGAAAACGAAATGTAACGATAGTATTGACTCGATGGGGATCGCCAGCCACGCTAGGCGGCGCTAGTGCTCCAACAGGTAAAGAAGACGTGGCGTCATAAAACGAACAATTATAACGTCGTTACATTATGACGTTGCCTTTGTGACGTCAAGAAAAACGACATGCGCATGCGTCATTTACCTCTTGGTACACGTAGCCACCTGGCGTCAGTTCGGGCTGGCGAACCCCATTCCTCCATCATAGAATCAACTCCTGTTAACAGGATAGTGATCCATCACTTTTTATTTATTTATTTAATTAAACCCTTGAAAGGTTATACACAGACAATATATCATCGTTCAAAATATAAATAAGTATAGATGGAACTTTTCAGTAGTACAGATACGAAAACTCGCGTGTCCTGCTTTCTAATGTTTCCCCGAGATCCTATAACATGCTGAGCTGTTTTCTAATATTCTCCGAGATCAGATGACATGATGATCTTGACAACGAAAGACTGTTATCCTGTTCACTCAAAATAGCCCCTAGCCACAACTGCTTATATCAATATACTCACGTTTGATGACCATACATGAGACTGCCTCAGTTTCGCCCAGTCCCCTCGTAGCGCATCAACTCGCAACCTGGTGATTGCTATCATGTATTTCGGAAATAATTAGGTTCTCGTCTCTATACAGTAAACTTCGTTTATTAAATGACGGTGAATAAGGTGATGTTTTGAATTATTTGGACCTTGTAGTCATTTCATGTTTATAACAATACAGACGTATGCATCGGGTTATCTTTCTCATCTCCCGTAGTTTTAAATAAATTCACTTAATGTTGGGTTAGTATAGACTGCTGATACTATATTTAATTAATTACAGCTAAATTATCCCGCTCACTTCATCGGCCGCGCAGATTGCGGCTGCAGATATGACCCTTACGTTACCAGCTGTGTGTTCAAGTCTGCATCACGATATTTTCTTATAACCTCGAAGAACAACAAGTACACTTTATTAGCGTCAACTGCAAAAATACAAACAAGAAAGATATCTACCAGATGAATGAACGTCGGAAAGACCCGACTCTACGATCAAATTGCTCAAGACAGCCTTGGATCAGAGCCCCATAGCACACTGACAAATCCCAATTGAACCATCGCAATTTTCCGGAGATATTCACCAAAGTATACAACGCTCGAAGGATTTCCTTCGCGTTAAAGTTTAACCTGGCAATGACAGGAAAAAAGATCTGGCAGTTTAAAACAGTATTTTCCATGACATTGGGTTCCTGAACTAATTTAACTAGAATAGACATCGTGGTCGTGGCTTTCAGCATATAAAATTAGCGATTTTAACGGATTTTCCTGAGTACCATATCTGACGATTTATAGGAGATACATTCTAGTTTCGAATTTCCTAAGACATCAATTCCACGAAATATTCAACCAAATGTAATTCCGTAACAAAATTCAAAATTTCGGTTATGTCCTTCCTGGACAATTTTGCCCATGTTGTTGACCAGTCATTATCGCTCTTTCACATTTAATCGAATACACGTGCCTTCCCGGGGACATAGAACAGAATTCATGTGCTTCGGTCTGTCCTCAGAATTTTTTAGACCGAATAAAATCGAAACTTGTAAAATAGGAAAAATCGCAACTTCTTAAAAGATGGACCAAAATGTAATTCTGTAACGCAGGTTTGCTTAACCACATTTATCAATTTGAAACTTTACTTGATGGAAATCAGATATAATGTAGTCCAGGCGCTCAGGATTCGAATAAAATCAGGAATTAAATGAGAAACGTTCGAGTTTTGCTGGAATATATATGTAACCTACACGTCTTCATAAGGAGGTTAATTCACTGTAATTCCGTAACGCGGTATTCGAATGTCACGTGACCAGGTAGAAAACAATTGTATTTCCTTTTTTTTTCTCTCATCCTACAGTTCTTAGTAATAGAATTAGAAAAATGATATTCCAAAACAGATTTTCCCATGGACGAGTAATAACAGGGGTTCAGAAGAAGAACAAATATGGGTACCTTGTAATTCCGTAACGCTGGAATTGATGAAGATACCATACACAATGTATTTTTTGAATATAAGAACTCCATTCCTGTTAATGGTAATGCCAAAAACACACCGGGCAGTTGTGTGATACACATAGGTATTGTTACGGTCGACCGATGAGTTATAACAACTTCGTTGTATTACCGCTCAGATGATCGGCCAGGATGGCTGGTTAATATTGTATACTAATGGTGTTTGATTACCAGCTCTGACACCACCGGTTTTCAGCCGGAATTCTGTATGTCTAATGTTGAATAAAGTGATAATGCTGTTATGTAATGGAACAATGTTTTATTTCAAGAGGTACTTTGTATTGCATGGATATTACAATAAACCAGTTCAATATTAATATGGTAAAGCTCTCGTGAAGGTCTCTGTTAATGTGGTGTGTAATCTATGATGGCCGAGAGGGGCCATCGACCATCGCCCTTGAAACCTTTAGGGCGATATTGCGATAACGCGATATTGCGATGCGATAACGCGATATTGCGATGCGATAACGCGATAATGCGATGCGATAACGCGAAAACGCGATATTGCGATATTGCGATAACGCGATATTGCGATGCGATAACGCGATATTGCGATGCGATAACGCGAAAACGCGATATTGCGATATTGCGATAACGCGATATTGCGATATTGCGATAACGCGATATTGCGATGCGATAACGCGATAACGCGATGCGATAACGCGATAACGCGAAAACGCGATATTGCGATATTGCGAAATATCGCGTTATAATTACGCGATAATGTGCGATATTGTGCGATATTGCGATAATGCGATATATCGCGTTATTTTACCGCGATATTGTGCGATATTATAGCAATATCGCAATATCGCACAATATCGCACACTATCGCGTTATTTTCTCGGAAATAACGCGATAATGTGCGATATTGTGCGAAATTGCGATATTGCGAAATATCGCGTTATTTTTACGCGATATTGTGCGATATTATAGCAATATCGCAATATCGCGCAATATCGCACACTATCGCGTTATTTTCTCGAAATTTACGCGATAATGTGCGATATTGTGCGATATTGCGATATTGCGAAATATCGCGTTATTTTTCCGCGATATTGTGCGATATTATAGCAATATCGCAATATCGCACAATATCGCACACTATCGCGCTATTTTCTCGAAAATAACGCGATAATGTGCGATGTTGTGCGATATTGCGATATTGCGAAATATCGCGTTATTTTTCCGCGATATTGTGCGATATTATAGCAATATCGCAATATCGCACAATATCGCACAATATCGCGTTATTTTCCCGCGATGCTTGAGCGGATAGCCATGAAGGCAACTCTGTCAATTCCGTTGGCCCAATTTCTGGTTATCTCCCCTGATTCGAACATTTCGAAATAGGTACGAATTTCGCTCCAGTTACTTGATCAAACAAAACTCATGCGCCAATAAATTATATTGATTGATTTTTAATTGTTTTCATCGTATCATCGTACCATCTTATCATCGTACCATCCGATCATCGTACCATAGCATCATCGTACCATAATACCATTGAGTCATCGTACCATCGTATCATCATACCATCGTACCATCGTATCATCGTACCATCGTATCATCGTACCATCCTATTATCGCACCATAGCATCATCGTACCATCGTGTCATCGCACCATCGTGCTATATTTGTTTAAATGCCCACCGTTATGTACCGTTGAGGGATGGAGATGTCTTTCAGCACAGCGACTCGTTATGGTTCTTACATGAGCGAGGAGATTAACTATTCTTTACTCACTCGATTTTCGCTCCAGTTACTTGATCAAACAAAACTCATGCGCCAATAAATTATATTGATTGATATTTAATTGTTTTCATCGTATCATCGTACCATCTTATCATCGTACCATCCGATCATCGTACCATAGCATCATCGTACCATAATACCATCGAGTCATCGTACCATCGTATCATCATACCATCGTACCATCGTATCATCGTACCATCGTATCATCGTACCATCCTATCATCGCACCATAGCATCATCGTACCATCGTGTCATCGCACCATCGTGCTATATTTGTTTAAATACCCACCGTTATGTACCGTTGAGGGATGGAGATGTCTTTCAGCACAGCGACTCGTTATGGTTCTTACATGAGCGAGGAGATTAACTATTCTTTACTCACTCGATTTTCCCCACACAGTAGTCACTATCACCTGATTAACTAAATAAAAAAGCCAAAGGCCCTAAGAAGCCCTGGTAGTATTAAAAGCGTAAATTCGTGTCTATTTGGCTGCAGCCTGAACCGCAATCAGGACGCGTAAAGGCCAAAGAAGGTCGCATCCTGTTCGGAATGGGCCGTGTAAGGGCATAGTGAAACACTCGTAGGAGAGCATCCGACTGGATGGGTGAGTGGTAAAAGAAAGGCTATGACGCGCATGCACAGACAAAGAATAGTGAGAAATTAGCATTGTATGCACGGTTTAGGGTAGAGATATACCGATGGGGCTGAGTGCATGAGTGAGTGAGTGTGAGTGAGGAAGACGTGAAGTGAAGGAGGAGGAGGAATGGGGATGAGTGAGTGAGCGATCATATAAAGTCGTTGGTAAACCATTAGCCTCAAGTTGTATCTAAACATGAGTGGCATCCCATTGGAGCTCTTATCCGGTAGAGACACACTGGAAGTGATATATGCATGCGCACTGAGGAGTGGTAGAGAAAGGGGAGTTTCAGTGGTGCTGACTATGCCCCAAACACGTCAAGGTTATATGCATAGCAATACATTTTCTTTATTTCATTCGATAATTTTTTTTACACGATGTATTTTTTTTATTTCTATTCGAAGCAGTTGTAAAATATATGTGCAATAATTGCATTGTGGGTAATACCTAACCCCGCCTATTTGAATATGTAACGAGGTTTTTCATTGGCTATTGGGAAATCGACGGCGAAAATGGCGGCATATTTGACAGTCGCTTTGCCTCGTCTTTGGCTGTCGATGTCGTCTTTGATAATGTTTGTCTTGTGTTTGTCTTCATTCTTAGTGCCAAATCACAAACAAACGATTTGAATGTAGGGAAACTGACCAAAGAGAGAGTGAAGGCAAACCGACACATATCTCAAATATGCCGCCATTTTCGCCATCGATTTCTCAATAGCCAACGAAAAGCTTCGTCACATATCCAAATAGGCGGGGTTAGGTATTACCCACAATGCAATTATTGCACATCTATTTTACATCTCCTTCGAATAAGAATAAATGTGTCAACTCTGCTGGCCCAATTCCTGGCTATCTCCCCTGATTCGAACATTTCGAAATAGGTACGTTATGCAATGTTCTTTTTTATTTTTATTCGAAGGAGATGTAAAATAAATGTGCAATAATTGCATTGTGGGTAATACCTAACCCCGCCTATTTGGATATGTGACGAAGCTTTTCGTTGGCTATTGAGAAATCGATGGCGAAAATGGCGCCATATTTGAGATGTCAAATATGCCGCCATTTTCGCCGTCGATTTCCCAATAGCTAATGAAAAACCTCGTTATATATACCCACAATGCAATTATTGCACATTTATTTTACATCTCCTTCGAATAAAAATAAAATGCACAATGCAATTATTGCACATATATTTTACAACTGCTTCGAATAGAAATAAAAAAATACATCGTGTAAAAAAAATTATCGAATGAAATAAAGAAAATGTATTGCTATGCATATAACCTTGACGTGTTTGGGGCATAGTCAGCACCACTGAAACTCCCCTTTCTCTACTCTACCACTCCTCAGTGCGCATGCATATATCACTTCAAGTGTGTCTCTACCGGATAAGAGCTTCAATGGGATGCCACTCATGTTTAGATACAACTTGAGGCTAATGGTTTACCAACGACTTTATATGATCACTCACTCACTCACTCATCCCCATTCCTCCTCCTCCTTCACTTCACCTCTTCCTCACTCACACTCACTCACTCATTCACTCAGCCCCATCGGTATATCTCTACCCTAAACCGTGCATACAATGCTAATTTCTTACTATTCTCTGTCTGTGCATGCGCGTCATAGCCTTTCTTTCACCACTCACCCATCCAGTCGGATGCTCTCCTACGAGTGTTTCACTATGCCCTTACACGGCCCATTCCGAACAGGATGCGACCTTCTTTGGCCTTTACGCGTCCTGACTGCGGCTCAGGCTGCAGCCAAATAAACACGAATTTACGCTTTTAATACTACCAGGGCTTCTTAGGGCCTTTGGCATTTTTATTTAGCTAATCAGGTGATAGTGACTAGTGTGTGGGGAAAATCGAGTGAGTAAAGAATAGTTAATCTCCTCGCTCATGTAAGAACCATAACGAGTCGCTGTGCTGAAAGACATCTCCATCCCTCAACGGTACATAACGGTGGGTATTTAAACAAATATAGCACGATGGTGCGATGACACGATGGTACGATGATGCTATGGTGCGATGATAGGATGGTACGATGATACGATGGTACGATGATACGATGGTACGATGGTATGATGATACGATGGTACGATGACTCGATGGTATTATGGTACGATGATGCTATGGTACGATGATAGGATGGTACGATGATAAGATGGTACGATGATACGATGAAAACAATTAAAAATCAATCAATATAATTTATTGGCGCATGAGTTTTGTTTGATCAAGTAACTGGAGCGAAATTCGTACCTATTTCGAAATGTTCGAATCAGGGGAGATAACCAGGAATTGGGCCAGCAGAGTTGACAGAGTTGTCTTCATTGCTATCCGGTCTCCCATCGCGCAATTATAACGCGATATTGTGCGATATTGCGATATTGCTATAATATCGCACAATATCGCGGAAAAATAACGCGATATATCGCAATATCGCAATATCGCACAATATCGCACAATATCGCGTTATTTTCGAGAAAATAACGCGATAGTATGCGATATTGTGCGATGTTGCGATATTGCTATAATATCGCACAATATCGCGGTAAAATAACGCGATATATCGCATTATCGCAATATCGCACAATATCGCACATTATCGCGTAATTATAACGCGATATTTCGCAATATCGCAATATCGCGTTTTCGCGTTATCGCGTTATCGCGTTATCGCATCGCGTTATCGCGTTATCGCATCGCAATATCGCATTATCGCATCGCAATATCGCGTTATCGCAATATCGCGTTTTATCGCGTTTTCGCGTTATCGCATCGCAATATCGCGTTATCGCATCGCAATATCGCGTTATCGCAATATCGCAATATCGCGTTTTCGCGTTATCGCATCGCATTATCGCGTTATCGCATCGCAATATCGCGTTATCGCATAGCAATATCGCGTTATCGCATCGCAATATCGCGTTATCGCATCGCAATATCGCGTTATCGCAATATCGCCCAAAATGTTTCAAGGGCGATGGTCGATGGCCCCTCTCGGCCATCATAGTAATCTCAGTTTTCTGTCTACTCTGAATGTTCAACAATCAGGGGGAAGAACTCTGACTGGCATGTGCCACATCAACTCTGACTGGCCTATCTCTGTGTGCCTCACGCGGAAATCATGTACTTCGTCCCGTTGTGTGTCTGTTACTGTGTTACTGATGGATGTGTCTTATTTTTACCTCCGTCGATCAGACGAAGGTCTAGGAGCGCAACGTGAAATCTCCCGCCAAATAATTGTCATATGGGTAACCCACGACTCATAGTATTTCCAATAGGGATCGTCATGGTTCCCGACGAAATCTTGAATCTTTTCTTTGGACACAAATGAATGCTTACGTCACAAAAGGTGTGTATCCTTTGCAGCGCTTCCACCGGGTCTCTTTATTCGAGGGTACTAAATTCGCGCGTGTACTTATAGCTTCGCGCTGGTACAGATGGCTGGCGACGAAGACAAACCTGCGCTTTCATAAAAAGTAAATTTTCACGAAAGAAAAACTCGCATTCCAGATACTGATAGTATAATTGGAAACTTCCTCGAGAAACTCTGAATCGGCAAAAAGATAAAGGACGAGTGTCATTCACCAGGATGCGAGTCGGAAGTGAGAAGTCAAATTCAAAGTCAGAGGTCAAAAACGTAAAACTCCGAAGAACTATCTCGGCTTTTTCTTTTCTTTTTTTTAGTTGGGGGGGGGTGAGGGTTGGGGAGATAGCGACTGAAAAAATATATCTTCCCATGCTTCAATCGTTATCTGTGAATCCGATCAACAACCTAGCCGGATAATCTGTCAAAAATTATCCGTCGTCTGGGTAAGGTTGAAGGGTTATCGGAAGCTCGAACTGTGATACAGGCAAAAACTGTTGTTGTTGTTGTAGTCTGGAAAAATAACTCTGCCTCACGAGGCGCTCTCTCGGCATTTTCTTTTCCTTTTGTTTGAAGATGGGGGAGATAGCGACTGGAAATATATATCTTCCCATGATACTTCAATCGTGCGCTCATGAATTCCACGGAAAAGCGGACATTGCTAAACAGCCCTTTTTCGCATAAAATTCACTCCACATTCCACATGCTGTTTGTTCTATTAGCTTCCTATGATCCCCGGGAACAAGCCAATAATAGAGAAGATGTGTTTTAATAGCGAAATATTTTTCCCGCAATTTTTTAACATGAAGAACTCGGGAAATTCTAAATTGTCAAAGAAGAAAAATGGCACTTTACTGAAAACTATACTATGTGGCGGGAGCTATATACCTTAGTAAAAATAAGAGGTCGGAGTTTTAATTTTCTAAGTAGAAGAGATAATTTCACTCTAGGAATATTTTTTTGAAGAAAATGTGTAATTAATAAAGCACTTTTACCGATAAGATTTAAAAAGCGCACTCGTGATTCCATCACAATTTTTTATCGATTCCGTCACGGACTAGATTTAACCTTGGGTACTGTATGTTAGTAAGAGATGTCATATAAGAATAGTCAGATTGAAACAGAGCAGCAAAAAAATAGACAAGCAACACTAGTCAAGAGTCATGTCCGTTTCAGGTGATTCCGTCACGAACATTTCGAAGCATGATTTACTGAAAATGCTGGATCATCTGTAGATTTTTCATGAATCCGTAAACAGATGTCATATAGAATAGCAAACTAAACTTGAAACTACATGGGTATGACCACGGAACTTCCGAGTACATGACTTTGAATAAAGAAAAAGTCTTCCCAACGGTGATTCCGTCACGGTGGAATTCATGATCTGTGAATCCGATCAACAACCTAGCCGGACAATCTGTCAAAAATTATCCGTCGTCTGGGTAAGGTTGAAGGGTAATCGGAAGCTCGGACTGTGATACAGGCAAAAACTGTTGTTGTTGTAGTCTAGAAAAATAACTGGCATGCACTCTATGGAGAAGGGCCTCGAGGCACAAAGTGCAATTTTTTGTTGTTGTTTATCTGCAAATCCGCTCAACTCGATGGGTATCTTTCACTTGTTCTCACAGTTGCCTGGCCTGTGTGATATTGGGTGGTCGAAGTCTACGTATAGTTTTTTTCAATAAATTATGGAAATTAATATAAACATATATTTTTTTAAATAGATTTTTTATAAGTGTATTTCTCTTTCATCTTTGGCTCAATTAAAGTCATTCTCTAAAATGTGAAGCCGAGTTAATACAGTTTTTAATTATCTACCAAACCCTGTCCTCTATGACATAGAATAAAAGAGAAGTTGGGAATAGAACCGCTCAACACAGTCATTTCTAAACATCAAGTTGTACATAAGTATTTTTACTTACTCTGTACAAGCTAAGGGCATTTTTGTGGCTTTTGAAAATTTTGAGATTTTTGCGAGTCTGTCCATATTTAACTAAGCGACGTCCAAGCGAGCTAATGTACGCGCGTTATATTCATATCAAGTATGGTGCGGCTTGTATTCAATGAGGCTTGGAATGTTTATACAATTAATTTTCTTCTCACTGTTACACAATAAATATTTGCTGCGTGGAATCCAGTCATTTGTTCCATAAGGGCAATATTCTCATCAGCCATCACCATTCAATGTGAATGTGATACATGTACAAGTCCATGGTCATTGATACAGTAAGGTGAAGGCGAAGGTGACCAGTATACAAAATTATACCGAGCGCATTGAATCCTCATCATATGATGTTGAGACCGATCAGAACGAAGTGTCGGTAAAATCAGGTGTGTTTTGAAGAGCATTCTCTCATCAATGATGATGCTATACTGTACACATGCAAAATATGAAGTGTTGCTGTGTTGGGCCTATAGCACAAAATCACAAGCAAGTTGGTACAACTAGGCACACAGGGTCTCATTTCTGTCGCTAACGTGTTGAGTTGGGTGAGGGGATCCTCTCATGGGGAGATGTGGGTGGGATGGGGCCTAATGTCTCAAGCACTTTTCCAAGTTTTCCATCAATATACTCTATTCCATACCCCAATATTTCAAGCACGTCAAATCAAACAAAAATTATTTGCCGGGAATGTGACTTTCACATCCCCGTCTGGACATGCTAGTGAGGAACCCTCAATCCCAGAATAATTACCATTGATGAAGCTAACGTCCAACAAATGCAAAATTGAGCTTGGCATCCGGCCGTATGTTATTCAGTGATGTATTACGCTACGTACCCTGTTGCCTCGACGGAGGTCTTTGCGCTCATCCAGCGCTTGTTTCTGATGTATCCCCTTGTGAAGGCTTAAATGTTTACTTGTGTGTCAGTTGTGGTCGTCCCTCTATGCACCTGAATGATATAAAGCTTGCTAAATTCGTCCTCGATCTTGTGGAGATCAGTATACGACAGACCCGTACTTACGTATTTGTAATGTATGGAAATGAAAGAATAAAGTAATGAGCTATACCATTGAGAGATTCTATTCGTGGTTGGTTCTGGTAATATACCACCGGGTAGTAAGTGAAATTTTCAAACCCTCACGCATTAAACCCCTGGGTAAGAATAACTCCTGTTCTCCGTAGGTATAAACGATGAATACTGGATCGCCCCTGGTCGACGGATGCTCTGTATATAGAATACTATTGTTTAGTTCAATTCTAAATAACTTTATTGTTTATTTTATTTGCCGGGGTCATATATTGGATCTGTTTATTTCCATATGTCCCGTCCTTGTCCCTGCGCTTTATAATGTGGTGTATAGATCTTCGGGCTGTCTAATGATATTTGAGTGTGTCAATGCTTCGTGAAAACTCGACATAAACATTCTAGTATAAAGCTACTGAATGCATATTCCTGTCCAGTGTTCATTAATCACGATCTCAATAGGTCGTCACGTGATCATGGGGTGCTCAAAGAAATTTCTCAGCATGTGGTAAATCAGCTCGGGGATAACTCGGGGTGTCAACTCGGGGTACCAACTCGGGGTGTTAACTCTGGGTGACAACTGGGGGTGGCCTCGGGGTTTACACATTAGGGTGGCCAATCATCCGTACCGTGATTATGGGTCCTCGTGGTAGATTCCTGTAGTAGGTAAATAAGTTTTGCTGTGCTCACGGTATAACGTATGAATCAAACCGCGCAGCTGACTCGGTAGCAACCAAGTGACGAAACCCCCGACTGTTGACTCAATTTATAGTGTCCCGCTCGTGCAACGTTAACGCCACCTATCGGAGCAAAGTGCACCTCCATATCCTGGAACCCTTCACGTTTGTTTACCATTGTTGATCAACAAGCTTAAGCTAAATACTGGCAGTGTTAGCTGAATATGAGTGACAATCGACAAGTAGAACTATTTCAATCATTTGCAATTATTCAGAATTCAAGAAAGTTTCTTTAATTTAAAAGAAAAGCGGTTCAGGTTTAGAGTCTCGATTTCGATCACTTCTTCAACATGGCAGTCAGCGTGTGAATTTCCTGACCAGAAATTGTCGAAAACTAAATTTATCAAACATCAGAGAAAATTGACAACTGGGTGGATAACTAGGTCTATCAGTTAGCAATTTATGGTAAGTGGCGTCAAGTATAGGTACATATTTATCATTAAATCGAACGAAATCTGTTGCTGTAAGCACTCTGTCAAATTACAACAACGACGATGTAAAACTAGAACATTGAACATTTAATCGAACTGGTGTAAATACGATAAAACGGTACATATATACATCATAAGAAAAAAATATCCAATTGCCACTCTACTCCTCTCTCAAATGTTGACTCTCCTGAGCAACATTAATTTAACGTTGAAGCAATTCTCATTTCGAACATTTCTTCCACATTTAACAACAAAATATAACGATAGGTAAAATCAGCAGGTTTGATGGTCACTTTTCCATACGGGTATTAGTATTTACAAGAGTATGAGTAACTAAAGCCCCGTTCATATGCACACAATTTACTCACCTGTGTAAAAATACACATGTGTATATTTACACATGTACAAATATACTTTTGCACCTGCTCTTGACCAGATGCAAATAAACTCAAAGTGCAAATATACATACATGTGTATTTCCGTTTACATGACAAGAAATACACATGTGTATTTTTTTACATAGGGTGCAAATTTGCATACGTGAGTAAAAGTGTGCATGTGAACGGGGCTTAAGTTTTCATTTTGAAATGGTACCAATGTTCATAAAATGCTCCGAACCTGCTTATACACATGTCACAATTTATCATTATTATTATTTTACTGTTCACTTCTTCTACATTTTACAGGTTTAATGTAAATGTTTTCCCATCGTAAGTTTTCTTTCGGCGCTTAACGGCGATCTTGATGCGTTGGCGGTTGATATCGTGAGCGTGTTGTGACTTGTCATGAAGCTCGTCAATGTATTCCCCATATGTGGTAAAGTTTTCTTGGTCATCTGGTACAACAGTACCAAATATTACCTCAGCTGGGAGTCGCACTTCTCAACCATGCATCAGCAAATTTGAAGTCACGCCTGTGCCATCGTGAGGGGTAGCTCTGTATGCTGCTGGCAAACATCTCAAGTAAAGGTCCCAGCTTTCTAGATCATCCTTAATGTAAGACCGGATCATTCGTACTAGTGTGCGATTGAAACGTTCCACTTTCCCGTTATATTGTGGATGCCCAGGCGTCGTTTGAGTTTTCCGAATCTCAAGTAGCCCACAAAGTTCTGTGAATACATCGCTTCTATAATTCGATCTCTGATCACTGCGCAAATCTAAAGGACAACCATACCTACTAATGACTTCATTCAGAATGACTTACGCACATGCCTCAGCTGTTTGATACGGTATTGGAAATATCTCCACCCAATTGCTTCGTTCCGTCTCTGGAAAAGGCCTTAGCATATCCGTCGATAGCATGTCCAAAGGGGCTCCCAATCTCATATCGCAAACAGTGATCTGGGTGACTTTGTCGGGCTTTGTTGACCCCGCGAGTAGTATGCAATGAGCAAATTGAGGGAATAGCGCCTCACTGCGCATGCGCAGAACCTAAAATTGGGGCGGTTTTGAGGGGTATTGGGGCGTTGTGCGCAGGTGAATGGGGCGTGGCCTATGAGTGCACTTGACCTCATTGGTTTTTTCAAAATGGCGGCTTGTTTTTGTATGTGATGGGTGGTCGGTTTCAAGATGGCGGCCAGTTTTTGTGTCGTGTGTGGTAGGAGGTGTTACCAAGATGGTGTGGGTCCAAGATGGCGGCCAGTTTTTGTGTCGTGTGTGGTAGGAGGTGTGACCAAGATGGTGTGGGTCCAAGATGGAGGCCAGTTTTTGTGTCGTGTTGTCGAAAAAAAAAAGTTCCGGCAAAAAAAAAAAAATGTATTCATGCGCGGTGATGCGGTTTGGCCGTGGTTTTTGGTGTGATTCGGTCTCGGGAAAAAGCTTCCGCGGAGAAAAAGTAGTCCCTAGATAAAATGGTCCGATTGGGTCGAGTGAGGTATCAAAGTGAAGCTTATGTGAAGGGGCATCTAATGGGCTGGGTGTGGGGTTGAACTATCGGCCTTCTGCGCATGCGCGGCGGCCGAAGGGTATGAAAATAGCCTTTTTGGAGCTATGGGAGCCCCTAGTTGACCGATGGGGTCGAGTGAGGTATCAAAGTGAAGCATTCATGAAGGGTCATCTGATGGGCTGGGCGCGGGGTTGAACTATCGGCATTCTGCGCATGCGCGGAGGCCCAAGGGTATGGAAATAGACGTTTTGGAGCTAGGGAAGCCCTAATGGACCAATGGGGTCGAGTGAGGTATCGATGTGAAGCATTCGTGAAGGGGCATCTGATGGGCTGGGTGTGGGGTTGAAATATCGGCATTCTGCGCATGCGCGGTGGCCCAAGGGTATGGAAATAGCGGTTTTGGAGCTAGGGGAGTCCCTAATGGGCCAATGGAGTCGTAGGAGGTATCAAAGTGAAGCATTCGTGAAGGGGCATCTGATGGACTGGGCGTGGGGTTGAAATATCGGCATTCTGCGCATGCGCGGTGACCCAAGGGTATGGAAATAGACGTTTTGGAGCTAGGGCAGCCCCTAATGGTCCAATGGGGTCGAGTGAGGTATCAAAGTGAAGCATTCGTGAAGGGGCATCTGATGGACTGGGTGTGGGGTTGACATATCGGCCTTCTGCGCATGCGCGGTGGCCCAAGGGCATGAAAATAGCCTTTTTGGAGCTAGGGGAGCCCCTAATGGTCCAATGGGATCGAGTGAGGTATCAAAGTGAAGCATTCATGAAGGGGCATCTGATGGACTGGGTGTGGGGTTGAATTAGGGTCATTCTGCGCATGCGCGGTGGCCCAAGGGTATGAAAATAGACGTTTTGGCATCTAGGGGAGCCCCTAATGGTCGAATGGGGTCGAGTGAGGTATCAACGTGAAGCCTAGGTGAAGGGGTATTTGATGGCTGGGTGGGTGCATGTAAAATTTTTCCTGAAAAAAAAAAATACGGAACACGGACTTTATCGAAAAACCTGGGAAAATGCCTATATGGGGTATGAGGGGTATATAGGTCGCCGGGCTTAACGGGGCTTGTCTATCAACAGAGTTATCTTTCCCTAGTTCCAGGGTGGGTGTATGTAAAAATTTTCCTGAAAAAAATACGGAATACGGACTTTATCCTGAATTACGGGAAAATGCCTATATGGGGTATGGGAGGTATAGGACCATCCTGGGAAACGTACTTCTATACATTTGCGGTAGGGTTGTGGGGTCTCGTTTTACTCGTCTCGTCATTTAGAACATGATAGGAAGTGTCCCCGTGCGAATCGGTGAAATTTTTGAAAAAAGTCACCGAACCCCATATAGTCCCATACTGAGGGTATAGGATCAATGTTTGTCCCCCTGGGAAACGTACTTCTATACATTTGCGGTAGGGTTGTGGGGTCTCGTTTTACTCGTCTCGTCATTTAGAACATGATAGGAAGTGTTCCCGTGCGAATCGGTGAAATTTTTGAAAAAAGTCACCGAGCCCCATATAGACCCATACTGGGGTATAGGTTCAATGTTTATCCTACTGGGAAACCCACTTCTATACATTTGCGGTAGGGTTGTGGGGTCTCGTTTTACTCGTCTCGTCATTTAGAACACGATAGGAAGTGTTGCGGAGCGAATCGGTGAAATTTTTGAAAAAAGTCACCGAGGCCTGGGTAGGCCCATAGGCCTATACTGCATGGCTATGGGTGTATAGGCCCATACGGGGTGGACATGTTGGAGTCTAGGTGGGCCACTCATGGTCCAATGGGGTCGAGTGAGGTCTTATTTTGAAGCTCTCGTGGAGGAGCACTTGACTACACTAATGGTTCGTCCGTGTTCAATAGTCTGCGCATGCGCAGTCTGGCCGTAGTATAGAAAACAGGCATTTTGGGTGCTATGTAGGGGTGTGTTTGGGTTAGAGATGAGCTAATCACGGTTCGAATGGGTCGTGTGAGGTGTCAAAGTGAAGCTTGTGTGGGGTAGAGTCAGAATGATGTGTTTTTGAATGCATGTCGCGTTAATCTGCGCATGCGCAGTTGGTTGTAGTAAGTAAAGTGGCCATTTTGGAGCAGCGAAGGAAGTTATTTGGGGTCGAGATGGGCTAATCACGGTTCGAATACGTCCTGAAAGGTGTCATCTTGTAGTTCTCGGGGTGTACACTCCGATTTAAGGGATGTTCGCGTCATCTGTGACGTCATAGGTGACGTCATCGGTACGAGTAGTAGCGAAAGTGGCCATTTTCGGGCAGTACATGAAGGTATTTGGGGTCTAGATGGGCTATTCACGGTTCGAATGCGTCCTCGAAGGTGTCATCTTGTAGTTCTCGGGGTGTACATTCCGATTTGCGGGATGTTCGCGTCATCTGTGACGTCATCAGGTGACGTCATCGGTACGAGTAGTAGCGAAAGTGGACATTTTCTGGCAGTACATGAAGGTATTTGGGGTCGAGATGGGCTATTCACGGTTCGAATGCGTCCTGGAAGGTGTCATCTTGTAGTTCTCGGGGTGTACATTCCGATTTGAGGGGTGTCCGCGTCATCTGTGACGTCATTGATGACGTCATCGGTACGAGTAGTAGCGAAAGTGGACATTTTGTGGGTGCGTGAGGGTGAGTTTGGTGTAGAGATGCACCATCCTTAGTCCGAATGCGTCGTGTGAGGTGTCATTTTGTAGCTCTCGGGGTGTACATTCCGAATTGAGGCATGTCCGAAGCATCTGTGACGTCATCGATGACGTCATCAGTAGGAGTATTAGCGAAAGTGAGCCTTTTGGGGCAGTGCAGGAAGGTATTTGGTGTAGAGATGGACCATCCGCGTTGCGAATGCGTCGTGTGGGGTATCATGTTGTAGCTCTCGGAGTATAGACCCTGATTTCAGGGATATTTATAGCATCTGTGACGTCATTGGTGACGTCATTAGTACAAGTTGTAGCGAAAGTGGGCCTTTTTAGCAGTGAAGGATGTTATTTGGTGTAGAGATGGACCATCCGCGGTCCAAATGGACCGTGTGAGGTGTCATCTTGTAGCAACGCCCACCAACACCATTCTTAATGCTTCAACGCCCTGGTGAAATAGCTCAGAAGCTCTGATATTCCATGGAATTGTCACTAATTCTTCGAAATGCGGTGATGCCCGTCAACGCCCGTCGTTACACCTTAACACTCTAACATAACGCCATGATATAGACCAGAGAGAGAACAACAACAACAACAAGGATGACACATGAGAGAACAACAACAACAAGAAGTTTTTTTCATATATTTTATTTTCCCCAATGTTACATCACACCCACGCTGGGGGAGCCGCGTTGGGTATATTTACAATTCAAGAAGATTCTTATCCAATCAGAGGCCACCATTTGCATGTTTCATATTCGTTCCTGTCCGTTAGATGTATTCTTGTCCAATCAGAAGTCTCCATTTCAGAAAGTGCCATCTGAACCGTTTATTCTAATCATCGTCGGGCAGGCCAGGATACCGTTGAGGCAACATATCCTCAGATAGTTGTTTGCGCATTCTGAGTATCTATCAGTGCATGGGTGAATACTTTCATCCGATGGAGAAACCACGAAGAACGCAACATTGGTCATTATCTCCACTATCCACTTGGTGTTACAATTCAAGAAGACTCTTGTCCAATCAGAGGCCACCATTTGCATCTGTCATATTCGTTCCTGTCCGTTAGATGTATTCTTGTCCAATCAGAAGTCTTCATTTCAGAAAGTTCCATCTTCGGCCATGTTCGCTTTGAACCGTTTATTCTAATCATCGTCGGGCAGCCCAGGAAACCGTTGAGGCAACATATCCTCAGATACATGTTTGTGCATTCTGAGTATCTATCAGTGCATGGGTGAATACATTCACCCGATGGGTTGGTCGGTCAGCTTGGTCACGAAGAACGTAACATTGGTCACACTGTCCACTCTCCACTTGGTGTTGGGGCGTTGTTGTTGGACCCATTCCAAGGGATCCACGGTGTTCAGTTTCTCCAGCATCGTCTCTAGCGACACACGGTTAATGATGGTAAACGGTTGGTCAAATACCCAGATGTTACTGCTCGGGTAAAAGTATCGGACTTGGTCTGTCTCCTTATGCCGCAGCACATAACCAAACGCCAGATTCAATTTGAAGGCCGTAGTTTGATCTTTGAAGATGGCTTCCACGTAGCTGCGTAGACGGGCGAGGTCGGTCAGTCGGAAATTGTAGATATCTTGAATAGGGCGATGACGGTGGAAACAGTGCCGTATCATGGACCAATGGCGCCGATAAATGTCACTCACTGGCTGGGCGCCCTGTAAGAGATCGCTAGGAACATTTATGGGCTCGTCCAGAAAATGTTCGATGTTGTCAGGCGTATGACTCGAAACCGTAACGGAGGGGTCCGGCTGGATATCCAGGCCCTCCTGGACCGTGGGTATAGGTAGGCTCTTCGTCATCGCATCACCAGTGGCGTTCGTCTCTCCGGGTTCATCTTCACTGGGTCTGACCTTCCGCGGCTCCTCTTTAGTGGGAAGTTGTCGCCCAAACCGTAGAGACGGGGCATGCATCAAACGTTGGTGCTGTCTAAACCGACTGGGTCGTTTGAAGAGTCGACCACAATCATTACATAGTACCGTCGCACCCGCGTGGAGTACCCTCTCATGACGCAGTAAATGATCCTTCCGATTGAATGACCGTGCGCAGATTCTACAAGTATACCGGGCATCGTTGTGGGTGGAGGCCTCGTGGCGGCGCAAGTCGTGCAGACGAGTAAACAGCTTCTGGCAAGTTGTGCAAGTGAACATCTTGGTGGTTGACAGAGTGTCTGATGAAACGTCCAGGCCGCTTCCCTTTTATAGCACGCTAGCTGGTGATCTATTTTTAGCACACTCAGTTCAACTATCCCCAAGTCGAGGGCCGAGCCGTGACATCTTCGGTAACATCCGTGTCTCTTCGGTCACCTCCGTAACGTCAACGACCAACATGTAGACATATAGAGTATGTACGGCATGTTATGGTATTCATCAGTGCATGAGTGACGCATTCAGCCGATGGGGTGGTCGGTCAGCTTGGTAACGAAAAACGTAACATTGGTCACACTCTCCACTGTCCACTTGGTGTTGGGGCGTTGTTGTTGGGCCCATTCCAAGGGATCCACGGTGTCCAGTTTCTCCAGCATCGTCTCTAGCGACACTCGGTTAATGATGGTAAACGGTTGGTCAAATACCCGGATGTTACTGCTCGGGTAAAAATATCGGACTTGGACTGTCTCTTTATGCTGCAGCACATAACCAAACGCCAGATTTAATTTGAAGGCGTAGCTTGGTCATTGAAGATGGCTTCCACGTAGTTGCGTAGACGGGTGAGGTCAGTCAGTCGGAAATTGTAGATATCTTGAATAGGGCGATGACGGTAGAAACAGTGCCGGATCATGGGCCAATGGCGCCGATAAATGTCACTCACTGGATGGTCTTCGTGTGACAGATCGCTGGGAACATTTATGGCTTCGTCCACGAAGTGTACTTTGCCCTCCACGTCGTACAAAATCTGGCCCAAGGTCTTGTCGTCGGAATTTGACTGTTGAATTAAGGCGACATCATCATCGGCCCTCGTGCGATGGGTAGGAGTTCCCCTGTTTCGATATTGACGCCTACGGGCTCTTCTATCTGCAAACGTGGCTGCGGAACAGGGTGTCGTGTGCGTTGGTGTCGCAGCAACTGACTGGTCAGTTTGAAAAGCCGACCACATTCTTCGCATGGACGCTTGGGTACTTCATGGCGTGCACGTGTGTGGCGCTGTAAATGATCCGGGCGCTGAAACGACAGTGTACACATCGTACAGTTATACCGGGCGGTTCCTTCGTGCTTGGTAGCCTCATGGCGGCGCAAGTCGTGCAGACGAGTGAATGATTTCGAGCACGTAGTACAAGTGAACATCTTGATGGTTGACAGAGTGTCTGATGAAACGGCCAGACCGCTTCCCTTTTATAGCACGCTAGCTGATATCATGTTCGGGCACTTCCGTGTCTCTTCGGATGTAAAAGTCCCCGGATGTAAAAGTGCCCGAATGTTTACGAATGTTCCACCATTCCGGACTTCTATCAGGTCCATGTCCAGAAGCTCTCATACGCCGCCATTTTGGAGCCGCCATGTTGGATCCCCCATTTTGGAACCGCCATCTTGGATATGTCCCATAATGCACCGGGTCAAAATACTCGCTTCTGATTGGACGAGAGCTCTGTGACGGATTTTAAATACTCGCTTCTGTTTGGTGTACGTCGCTAAAGGTGACCGGAACTGACCTTTGACCCCGGCGCGCAAAGGTTTCATGACGGATTTTAAATACTCGCTTCTGTTTGGTGTACGTCGCTAAAGGTGACCGGAACTGACCTTTGACCCCGGCGCGCAAAGGTTTCCACCGACCTATTACTCAATTCCTACAATTGTGGGTTACAATTTGAAAATTACTTCCCTTGGCATGATAACACTGGCTATCACCACTACATCCGCTGATATGTTTTTCACTGTATTATTGCCACTGCCGCAGGTTTTGACTACAATGTAGTCATTTCTCACTTGTTCACTTAGATTTGCCACTCGAAAGACTTACAAATGCGGATTATTTCGCATGATTCTTGTCGTTTCTCTGCGTCTGAATATCCGAGGGCGTGGCAATCGTAGTAAATTTATGAACGAAGCACGTGCAGAAATAGCTTTCACACGGACCGCTGTTCACAGAAGGCGGTACATGTCTTTAAGTTAAGTTATGCTGATATACATGTATGGGGCTCTAGATTGCTTGGCAACTCGACAGATAATTTCAGGGAATCTTTTCTGATCTCGTGCAATAAAAAATCCCCCAGAATTCTCAGAATCCATCAGGATCAATCGACTGTGCTCTTGTGTCGGCTGTAAAGTCGCGCGCTGCTTGAGGGCGGAGTCAGCAAAACTGTGATGGTAACTCACTCGAGCTCGTACAGATCAACGCCGTACGTATTCGCTATATGAGATAATTAGTTGAATCTGATATAAATGGTTCTTCTTCACACACAAGATCGTGTCCACAAGAAGTCTGTAATTTTAAAAATAAGAGTAAAACATTTTAATATCGTTCCCTAAGCTTTATTACCAAAACACACACAGCCCTCATTTGAGAGAATAGACCGGCCCCATTAGAACACCAGATCAGATGATCTGGACGGGTCTATCAGACTTTGTTGTCAGTGGTAATTGCATTTTTGAAATGAGTACGATGGCCACATTTATTCTTTAATTTAGCATTAATAACCTTTGTAAATGATGCTTTAGAATAGAAATAAATGTTAGTTTTCCGTCCTCTAACTGCTAAGATAATGGATGGTATAATTGCCTTTATGTTTCACGACATAAAACAAGGCAATTCCGTTTCACCATACATTATCTGAGCAGTTAGAGGACGGAAAATTAACATTTATTTCTTAACTGAAGAGTTTTGTTCAGTTAAATGTAAATATTCAAATTTAAACTGTTAAATTAAAGTCCCGGAGACAAAATGGAACAATATCACATTGTAACTTTGGTCCAGCTTTACCAGAAAATGTAAAAAACATCCGCTGGTCCGAATGATGACTTCACAGTGACGTCGTTCTCCGGTGGTGGGGTGGTATGCAAATAGGCGCTAAATGACCCTAAAGTGATAAACTACAAAATCCCAGCACGAGAACCCCTGGCAACATCTGTTTTTGGAATATCATTGTTCTAACTCTATTACTAAGAACTGTAGGACGAGACAAAAAAGGGAAATATAATTGGTTTGTACCTGGTCACGTGACATTCGAATACCGCGTGACGGAATGACAGTGAAGTAACCACCTTAAGACGTGTCGGTTACATATATATTCCATCAAAACTCGAATGTTTCTCATTCCAGGTGATGTTTTATTTGAATCCTGGACGCCTGGACTATATTGTGTCTGATTTCTGTGAAATAAACTTTCAAATTGGTAAATGTGGTTAAGCAACCTGCGCGACGGAATTACATTTTGGTCCCTGTTTTAAGGAGTTGGGGTTTTTCCTATTTTACAATTTTCGATTTCATCCGGCCTCAAATTTCTGAGGACAGACCCAACAACATGTGCAAAATTGTCCAGGAATGGCATAACCGAAATTTTGAATTATGTGACGGAAATAAATTTTGGTTAATGATTTCGTGGAATTGATGAAATATCCCGCAGGCCAGGTAACTGTGTGTTCAGGATATGGGAACACGAGATCAAAACCACAATGTTTGTACTAGATCATGTGTAAAGGTAATTACGGCACAATTTCTTGCGGCCCAACACATAGCAATGTTCAAACTGGTAAATCAAATATTTCCTTTGTATTTGGTCCTTCCAATGCGGCACGAGTTTTGCTCGTTTTACACGACATATTTTTCACCGTATCATCCATTATTCTATTCTTATTCTTAACGGTTTACCCGAGAGATTTCCCACCACATCATAAATCGGATACCTCGGTGTAATGCAGAATATATTACTGTCATACAATTACCAGACACATTTGGTTAACGCAGTCATATTTTTGCTTCAATGCGAACTTTTTCTTGTAAAACGCAAAGAACTGGCAAAACTTTTTTCGCATGTGTTACAGGTTTATTATAAAACTCTGTGTATGTCACGAGACGAAGTTTTCTCAGAATGACTGAATAATACTGTAGCCGTACAAGTTTGAGGGATTTCTGCGTTCACATTTTTTTCCAACAAACAAGCGCACCTGTAGAGGGAGTAATTCGTATAATTATATTGAAATTCCATCTATGAGATTGAAATCAGTGACTAATCTTTTATTGGATTGAAAATATTCAATCTAATAGACTGAAAATGATCAAGTGAATCTGTTGTAGACAGAAAATTCAAACTACTAGACTAAGACTGAAATTTTCAATCTAATAGATGGAGTATTCAATCGAATAGATTGGTCCCTAATTCCAATCTTATAGATTGAATTTTCAATCTAATTATTTCAGAGAGTAGTGATTCAAAATTAGACCGAAGTCCAGATCTTTTACATACAGACACTGCATCATTCTCAGTGCATGTGTGTTCGACAAACAAGTCGAAGCTGGACTAAAAGCACGCGGACTAAAATTCCTAACGGATTACCTTTCCTATTACACCGGCTACCAAATGGACCATTACCGGTACCAGAAACACTCCACTAGATGGCGCTTCGGTTTGACCATCGTATATTCCATACTGTCTGTATTTTAACATTTACTGTTAAAAACCCAAGAGAGACGTGAATCCGTTGGTGTCATTATGTGATATTTGTTTCATTGAGTGTCACTCTGGGACTCGCTGCTGAGCGCCAAATGCACAATACAACTGTCAGAAGTTCATGATTATGTATATGTGATAGTTTTGTTACTTGTTTGAATCTCAAGAGTAGATATTTTTAGTTGGTTTCATGTACTGCACGCGATATCAGTTACATATAGATGTATTACTTTGGGAAATCGCCCTTAGAGCACGGACGCTGGAAAACGTTACCGTCTAGTTTCAGTAAAATGTCAATTGTACGATTAGTCATTTGTGATAGTTGTTTTATTTGTTTGAATCTCAAAAGAAGATGTTTTGTTAATTGGTCCCATGTACCGTGCGATATCTGTTTCGAGTGAGTTGTCACTTAGGGAAATCAATGATAGAGCGCAGAGGGTAGGACGAAAATGGTAAAAAAAAAAGGATTTCACAATTGCGATAAATTGGCCGGTCTAAACTTTCGAGTGGGAATCCGCTCCTGTGAGTAATGAAACGACAGCTATTGACTATGTACATGTATAGTAGCGGGGGATGGAACCTCCGTTTGTACCGCGGAATTAAATTCCAAAAACTGCTAACAACAAAAGTTCGGGTAAATGTCAGTAAATCAGAAGAGACTCCATTTCTATTCAGATAATGTTTTCAACATATATCAAAGGTCAAAGGTCCAAATATCTGGGCGGGTTGGAAAAGGACGGGTAATATGTGTGGGTGGGAGAGGTTTGTTTTGGAAACTTGTTTTGGAGAATTTTCAGACGTCCTGGTAAATCCTATTTTAACAGATCGATCGATACAATGACTCGCGAGGGTGACTATTTTGATCTGTATTTTAAGAGATTATCTTCGGCATGTACACGCAATTCCAAATTGGCCGATGTGAGGCAAAACAATAAGTCGTTTGTTTCTGGTCGTCACTCACGTCGATCTGAACCTTGGTTCTCCTCCCATTTGTTCACAACACTTTCAACAAATCTATCCCCTTTTGTCAAATCAAGAGTTACATAACTTGAAATTGTAGGTAAAGTGATGTCGAATATCAGAAAATGAATTGGAATGCTGCTGGACTATTGTTGAAAAGCCGTTGGAATACTGTTGAAATAGGAATGTTTCGCCTGCTAGGGTCCTGATATATACTCCATAATTGAAAGCATAACACTGTGGCCATGGCATACTATGATTGAACTGTCCTAAATTGGGGCTCTTCCAGAATACTGTCGTCAGTACAATATAATACCAACATTCAAATATGTGTATTGCTCTGACTTCGTACAAAGTATGGAGCATATATGCAATGTTAATTAACAATGCCATGGCGGCTAACCTGACACTCTGTTCATTCAATATTGAGGACTTCTAGGCCCCTCTTAATAAAGGTACATAGCTTATATGTTGTTTTACGGTTTGCTTTAAATAGTGCTTTAAAATGGTATATATTATTGGATCTATTATAATATTCTGGGATCAGTTCTGCCCTTACATGAGCTAAAATTTTACATTCATCTATAAAATGATATTCATCCCCTACCTTTCCATCATTACACAGGGGGCAGCAAAATAACCGGTAAATTAGAAAATAAAGGCCCGTGAATCAACCACTTTTCCCCAGGAATCTTTGATACAAAACAAAACACTGTCTTTTCGGTTTGAAGGTTCTTTGTATGCGACACAGATTTTATATTACAGTAGAATGACATTCTGGTCGAATGATTAATCTTAAAACATACATTAATTATCTCGAACTCCGATAGGGTTCGACAATGGGGATCCAATAATTATCCAATGAGAATGCAGAATTACTTCGGACGTCGAGAGAATCATCCAACAGAAACGCAGAATTATTTCGAAACCCAACATCATTAGCACTGACCCAAAAATCATATTGTATCGGAGTTTGAGATAATTAACTCAGAGGCCTTGTTTGCAATTTCTTACATTTGTCCATGTTGAGATGACCGCACTCTGGTGGCTTTCTGGCCTAGTAGGATCGGTGTCCGGATAATGTGACTGGGTCGTCGTGATATGTTTGAACAGCTCTCGACAGCGACGTTAAAATCCTACTCACTCATAATGAGATGAGTGGTGAATATCAGTTATTGTTATGGAACTTTTTATTCAATATACATTTTTTTTTGTAACAAGATGGGTCTATGTAAAACCAGTAGGTTCCATATAAAACCTTGGCAAAAGACTTTGTACGTGAGACGGATTGGTTCTATATCGAACAATATGGCTCTATCCATAACCAATTTGGCTCTAAATGGAACCACTGGTTATATATAGCCAGAAGTTTTATTTACCACATTGTTATAAGTACACACACACAAAATAATTTATGCGATATGCTTATTTCTCTATATATTCCACATATTTTTTGTAAGTGTTAATCACTGAACTTTGCATGTGTTGGTGATAATATCCAGAGTGGGATAATACTGTCTTGTTCTGTGAACCGACATTATCTCAAGTATTTATGTATCTATCAGATACATACAGATTTAGAACAAATACCACTCGACTTTTTTAGAGTGTACGGCCTCGATCTCGTTGCAAACTGGTCCGAGTCTCGGATACATTTTGCCTTTTGCTCAGCCTCAACTGAATTGAAACCTTATCATAACTGGAGCCGTTTTAAATCTATTTGCTGTCTCATGATTGCAAATGTGCAAGATGAAATGCAAAACTGCCCCCCAGCAGGGCCATCGCGGCGTTGTGTTCTCGTTTGTCGTGCAAAAACATCACACCAGACAAATTTATTCGCCTCAAATAACGATTCTCCACTATATCCATATTTTTTTTCGACATGACAAAATACATCATTGTGAAGTGACACTTTAAGTACGAGGAACAACAGATTTTGATTTTCCTGGCTTTAAACGTTTTGATATAGTGTATGAATTTAACACCTCATCAATCGTTACAGAAAACTGTTTTAGCAGGATGGAACAAAATTATATACAATGTTCCAAGGACATTGGAATAGAAGAGTAAGCCTAATAATGATGGAAGACTATGCAAAGGTCAGAAATAGATTGATTACTTCCCCGTCTTTTCATGACGAAGGAGAGGTGGCGTCCACCATTTTGTTATCAAATTGTGTCTAAATCGAGACATGATTCGCCACTTTTCGGCAGTCGTCGTTTGCACTGCGCAATGCGCGAACTCTTCTACATAGAAAATTCTACAATATCTGGATTTATCCCTGGTAACCAAGGCTCTCTGGAAAGTTTCTCACAACATACTCTGTTTTATAGCATACACTTTAGAAAAGTTACTGTAAAGTTTAGAGTAAGTTACTGGCAGCCAAAATGCCCCCCCCCCCACCCAACTTTCTGCGCTATCTCCAGAACGACAAAAAATGGAGAACTGAAACTCGGTGATTTATCGTTTATCATATTGGGGTTATTTTGAACCTATTTGCATGAATCCCCCAGCAGAGAATCATGGATATGGCGACCACGTGGGGTACCAGAAAAGTTATTTTTTTCGTCCTATTTCTTCAAAATTTCTGCTTTTCCCCGATGAAAAATGGACAAAAACTATTTTATTTTACATCACATTAATATTTACCAATTTATAATGCAGTTTTTGCGGAGAAATTGCATAAATAAAAAAATTGAAAAAATCTCACCGAAAAATCGACAAAAAAAATGCCGTTTTGGAAAAAGACGTCACTATGACGTCATCGAAGCGGCCATATTGGATTGTTTTTACATTTTCTGGTAGAACTTGACCCAAGGGTATGTGATGTAGAAAGTTCCAGACCCCTAGCTCAAGGGGTAGGAAAAATAGGGGGACCATTTCCGCTCCCCCCCCCCACGCCAGGATACGTCTGAAAAAGCCCAGCCAGATAGGGTTAAACTCCGATAACAGTTAAGCCCATTTGAGCCAAACTGGCACTGATTTATTAAATTAATATATATGATATGTTGATTTTGGATATATGTTCACCCACTCATATTAAATTGTGAAAGTTATTATCGTTGCATTATTAACCCTTGTACAGTTTACTTTAAAATAATGGCCGCCAAAGGCTTTTCCGTCCCGGAAGCCATATTTCCGCCTATCTTCGGACTCGACAGATTTACTAATTTTGTTTTTTTTTGTTTTGTTTTTTTTTGTCTCAAAAACTTATGAATATAATAGAGAATAATTAGTATTGCTCAGATAAATTGAAATGCCGAGGGCTAAAACGTTAGTAGTATACAAAGAGTCTTTCATCCAAATAGCGCCTCACTGCGCATGCGCAGAACTTTGTTTGGGTGTGAAAGTGTGGATGTGCGCATGCGTGATGAGGGGGCGTGGCCTATGAGTGATATGTGAGTGGGGTGGGTTCAAAATGGCGGCCACATATTTTCTATAGACAACTTAAAGTCCGCCATTTTGAACCCACCCCACTCACCCCGTGCACTGATTGACCTGGGTGAGTGGGGTGGGTTCAAAATGGCGGACTTTAAGTTGTCTATAGAAAATATGGGATGAGTGGGGTGGGTTCAAAATGGCGGCTTGTTTTTACGGGGATGGGAGTTGAGTATCCGCCATTCTGAACCCACCCCACTCATCCCATATTTTCTATAGACAACTTAAAGTCCGCCATTTTGAACCCACCCCACTCACCCAGTGCACTGATTGACCTGGGTGAGTGGGGTGGGTTCAAAATGGCGGCTTGTGGTGTTGTGTGTGTAAAATAAGGTGCCGCCATTTTGAACCCACCCCACTCACCCAGGTCAATCAGTGCACTGGGTGAGTGGGGTGGGTTCAAAATGGCGGACTTTAAGTGGTTTATAGAAAATATGGTGCCGCCATTTTGAACCCACCCCACTCACCCTGTCAGTGCACTGGTGTGAGTGGGGTGGGTTCAAAATGGCGGCTTGTTTTTACGGGGCTGGGAGTTGAGTATCCGCCATTTTGAACCCACCCCACTCATCAATTGACGTGGTGTGGGGTGGGTTCAAAATGGCGGCTTGTGGTGTTGTGTGTGTAAAATAAGGTGCCGCCATTTTGAACCCACACCCACTCACACCAGTGCACTGACACCGGTGAGTGGGGGTGGGTTCAAAATGGCGGCTTGTGGTGTTGTGTGTGTAAAATAAGGTGCCGCCATTTTGAACCCACCCCCACTCACCGGTGTCAGTGCACTGGTGTGAGTGGATGTGGGTTCAAAATGGCGGCTTGGTTTTAAGGGCGTGGGAGGTGCGTATCCACCATTTTGAACCCACGTGAAAAAACGTATAAGAGGAGTCGATTTTTAGGGAAAGGGGTGTATTCATTGCAATCTGACTTACCTGACCTGACCTGCCTGCCTGCCTCCCTGCCTGCCTGCCTGCCTTCCTGTCTGCCTGCCTGCATTCTGCCTGTGTGGAATGCATGTACTGACTTGGTTCTGGGGTTTTTCCATCACGGTTGTGCGCAGGTGTATGACGTCACTTCCGGTCTGCGTGAGTCGGGCGTGACCTGGGACTATGGGATGCATGTACTGACTTGGTTCTGGGGTTTTTCCCTCACGGGGAGGTCACGTGATCAGTTCAAGGTCATATCCATTTTATCGATATGTCAACCCCACACCCAGTCCATTAGATGCTCCTTCACCTAAGCTTCACTTTGATACCTCACTCGACCTGTGGTGTGAGTGAGTGCAAGAATGTATTCATCCGCGGTGATGCAGTCATGTCTGGCGGTGATTCGGTCTCGGGAAAAAGCTTCCTTGCCCAATGCCTACGGACTTTACCGAAGATACACGGACTTTAACGAAAGACACGGACGTACACGAAAAGACGCGAAGGTGAACGCCATTGTGGGAAACCTCCCACAGACAGGTCAGTACATGCATTTCTATGTTGTTCACGCATAATAAAAGGATTGATCTGTAATCTGTGTTGTTGTTGTTGTTGTTGTTGCTCCTTTTTTTGGACTAACCCATCAGAATAGTACGTATCACGGACTACACCCGTAGAGCTACATCTGGTCTATAAAACATGCCCCTCTGGATCCCACACCTTCATTTCTACAGAGCCATGGCGGAGATCCA
>JAVTVY010056514.1:0-32003 GCA_036873755.1 Hanleya hanleyi
TCGTGATATGTGTTTTATCTCAGGTACGCTTTTATTGTACCCGTTCATGTGGCAACTTGGATGATATGACCACACGACCCCTAGCACCGGCATAAGCGGTATTAGATACAAATCTAGAGAGCTATGATGAAAATGCTCTGACAACTCGTATATTGAAGTTGTGGCACTGATCCCCCATTGAACAGAATTGGCAATGGTAGAAATGACCTTTTAAATTGACCCCTTGATAACTGATCTTAATGACCGCTGACATTGGCCCCTGCGACTTTTGATACATTGGGATTGTTCCTCAACACCCGGCCAAACTTCCCTTGACATAACTGGTCTTTTTTGATCTTCGAAATACAGATAATGTGAATGAAATGCTGAATGTGAAATGAGTCCTATATTGATACCTGTCAATATAATAGTTCCTGTATTCCTCGGGGAAGTTGTCCTGGAATTCTCGGACGTCATGTGTACGTGTCGTCACGCCGAGGTGCAGTAAGAACACTGATGGTGGAACTGGCTTTTCCCATAATGTATCACCCATCTTTTTGGCCATCGTTTCCCTCTGTTTCATCTCATCCGCCGAGACTGTCTTAATTGGCGGCAGGGTCTACAAAATCAGAGAAAAAGAGCTCAAAGATGTGTTTAATTTTCAGAAGAAGGATCTGCTAATATTCAAAAACACTATAAGTACAAAAACAGTGTCATCTTTCAATCACAATAACAATTTTAGAATATGAATGAAACTGAATAAAGGAATTTTAAAAACTTCAGCATCTCCCAGGCCTGGCAAAACTGGTACAATCTTCATACAGTCTTTAAGTTATTTCAGAACTAGACCGTGTGTATACTACCAGAATCAAATGTACTATAAGTCTGTAAAGTTAGACTAGCTAGATGGCACTGACTGATAGAACCGCCTACACCACTAGACTCTTGTAGTCGTCTAAAGACAAAATGTGGAGTCGTCATGCCAGGGATCATAGTTGAGACTAATTATGTACATATCATAGGTTGAGTATTTGAATTCCAGCATCTTCCATGATGCATCATTCGATTTTTGTTTTAAATCTGCATGAGCATGACATATACAATGTTACTGCACTGTGTCACATCATGTGTTATAAGCAGGGAGGTGCTGGCCAATGCATTCTAGCTAGTCTAAACGAAGGATACAGATTTCTAGTTCATTTACTTCTGATACACAGTACTAATAAAAGGTCAAAGGTCAGAAAACCATGCTTCGATTTCTGAAGGCGGGAATACAAGAGAAAGTTGTCTCTGAAATAGTGGAAATTAAATCAGACTGTCACTAAGCAATTTTAATTTTGTTCATATAAAAAGACAATTACCGTGGAATTTCAGTGCATTTGTTCAGTCATACAAATAATTGCATACTGCACTACAACACAATATTTTCTACCTACTCTGTATTTAGTCAAATCAGCATCAGTTTCTGCCATCTTGCGAGCCTCTTCCAATGAACGCAGTTGTCCGCTGCGAGGTCGATCCTGTAAAACAGAAATGAACTGAAGCTGCAACTGGTGTTTGCAAAATACATAAGCCCAACTCGCACTCCCCCATCCTGGTACTCCCCCACCCTGGCCCTGGTACTCCCCCATGCAGGCACTCTTAACCCGGGCACTACCCCACCCTGGCTCTCCCCGCCTGGTCAATCTCCCTAATTTCCTGCCCGGGCACTACTCCCCCACGCTGGCGTTACTCCCCAGCCCTGGCACTACGTCCCACCCGGGAACAACTCCCCCTTCCTGGCACTACTACCCCTGACCCGGCACTCTCTCACCCTGACACTTGCCAGTGCTGGGACTATATTAGGAGTTTACAGTGAGCGAGTAGTGTTGTTTCAACAATTTTCAGTCATATAATGACCTACATGTGAGAATGGTCACAATGCCACATTTTTACAGTGCTGCCTCATTGAAGTACAACTGGCAGACATGATACTTCACACAGTCACATTATCAGGCCACCCACTCCATTATCATGAACAGCTCTTCATGCTGAGTGCCAAGTGAGGAAGCAATAAGTTTCATTTTTAAGTCTTAGGTATGACTTAAGTACAACTTAGGTATGGCTAAGGTACAACTTAGGTGTGACATAGGTACAACTTAGGTATGGCTTAGGTACAACTTAGGTATGGCTTGGGTATGACTTAGGTACAACTTGAGCATGACTTAGGTACAACTTAGGTATGGTTTAGGTATGACTAGTGGTATGACAGGTACAACTTGGGTATGACTTTGGTAGAACTTAGGTATGGCTTGGGTATGACTTGGGTATGACTTAGGTACAACTTGGGTATTACAAGCGTCTAGTCCGTCATTCATCATTCAGCCGTCGTCCATTAAAGAATATCCATGTCTATAATCCAAAGACCTATTCCATATTCCATATAACAGTATTAGCACCAAATTCAAAAAGACAATCATAGTATACATAAACATAGGCTAGTTTCCTATGACTTATGTAAAACTTCAGTAAAAATCAGGTATGAGGCCTTTAGATCTTTACTTCCATTCTTCATTACATAACATGGTAGACTGTTTGTCTCGTGATATCAATTTGATAAGATATATATTACTCTGCAATAGTCATTGGAAATATCTACATCAGGGCACAACACTACACTCACAGTAATTTCCACCTCCATGCCACTCCTCATGTCAGCGTCTGGGTCGTTTTCTGTAATGGTGAACTCATATCGCTGTCTCACTTTCTCCGTCTCCCACTCGGCCATCTTTACCTTGTACACATCCATTTCAGTCTCGTCCGTAACCTACGACATAAGTCGGCAGATGTTACAATGTTATTTGTCGTCAAAACCTTGTTACCATGGTTACTGTTAAACAGATTACAGATTAATCGGGAGTGGAAGTTTGATCAAGAACACCCCACCTGCCAAACGAGGGAAGAACATAGTCAACATCATGTTATGACCTGATTTCAAGGTCAGGTGATGACCTCCTTATGTGAATGGAAGACGACCGACACGACAGCTGTGCATCCAGTCATCAATATGAATACTCTTGATACAAATATAAATATATTCACGGTTAATCTGAGACATGAAATTTACTGTATGCTTACGAAGGTGTATTCTTCAAATTAGGTAATTGAATTACTCCAGTGATCACCACAAAGTTGTGCTATGGAATTAATTAAACTCAATGGTCATTTCTGAAATGCTGTTGACAGTCTGTCTAACTCACCTCACATACAAGGTCAAGGTCATAGAACGAGGGTAAGCCACAGGCGGTGAAATTCACACGGCACATCTGACTCTCACCTGGCTCTAATCGTCCACGAACAGGGTAAATTGACAGGACCTAAAACACATCGAGAGGATTAGAAAGGTAAACTAAACGATATGTTATTATCACCGCTGCTGCTTCTATAACATTTCCCGAGTGATGTCTGAAGAAGTATAGGTAAGATCATGACCAGTTCGGATGTATTTTAACAGGTTCAGATATCCTGATATACATGAACAGATTAGGATGAACCGTCACAGTTCGGTATATCAATATATATTACCACGATCGAATGAACTTTTAATGATAAACTGATAATTGGAATTTGACACTAATATCTATTCACATCTCTGAAAAAAACACTGCGAGTTTACAATCAGGGTTTTGCATAAATTATTTCAGAAAAACCTCAAACATGCAAGTTTTGCTACTTTCCCGGTTTATTTTCTTTGAAAATTTTCTACCAATAATTAATCAGTAACATGAAAAAATGAGTCAAATAATAAAATTTCATTTCAGGATCGTACTTTTAGAAATTTTCGTTGAATGAAAAATTTCACAGTTCGGCAGAAAAAATGATTTGTGAATAACTTCTACAAAACAATCTTGCCGATGTTGAAATTCTAAAATGCATAGTTTGGTCAGTAGGTGCAAGCATTCCATGCGAGAGAATGGAAATAAAACTAGAATTTTTGCCAGAATCCACGCACAGTCACTTTTTAGCTAAAAGGGAAATTTCGGGGAATGTTTTGCATATTATAGAATTCTAAATAACTCAGGATTTGAAGCGGCATTGTACGGATATTTTTTTAACAAAAAAGTAATTTCACTACCGGAATTATGAAATATTCATTAAAAAACGCTTGTATGGAAAGTATGGGTTGCCCATAACCTGATAAACAGAAACAGTATAGTTGAGATTCTATTAATTCAATCACCCTATTAGTATTCAATCACCCGCAAATTTTGTCTCAGGTTTTATCAGTAACTCTGATAAAGAGATAAATTTGACCACCTAATGGAAGAAGACACTATATAGATAAGGTCCTGTTTTTGTATCGTTTCGTCAACTATTCATTCTAATTAATTTGATCATCCCAATTTTTAGGGAGAGAAGCTGCACTACCAATGATTGAATTGTTACAGTATCATTCATATTCAGTCAAACAAGAAATGACAGTTGAGAATTTGAATAATAAATGTTTGTACCAACCTGTCCATCTAATTTGGAGGTGACGTGCCATTCATATGAGATGCGGTGATCCCTGGACCTGTTGGTGACAGACACCATACGCCGAGCCTGGCTGAACAAGGGGAGATTACCCAGGGAAACCCTCTCCTGTGACAGGTATACCAACTGTGGATAGAGGAGATAATGTTTAAATTCTTAACTACATTTATATAGAAGTAATTTAAATGGAGTAGATTTTGCTTAAACTCATGAGGTTCACTTTTACGTGATGTTGAAAGAATGTGAATGTTACTTGAGAAACAGCAGCTTAGATTTGATATACTCTCAAATGGCAAAAGAATAAAAGTTTGTTCAAAAAGACAAAGATGGTATTTAAAATGTGAAATATTACATTACATAAATGCGCTAAAGGTCGAATGGTTGCTCAATGAATATTAAAGGTGGATGGCTGCTCGACAAGGATGGACCTTTAGTTGATGTTATCTATCCTCAGACGTTCATTACTGACAAGTTCGTAAGCTCCATATAGATGTCAGCTGAAGCGTAGTCCCCAGGAAGCTGCTACTGATCTTGTGCGAAACTTACATGATGCAATGAATCAAATGCCCTGATTGGACAGCGGGAGAATGCAATCCATCTCTCACTTTACACATAATATAACATGAAACCATTGTTCATCCCAACTCGAAAAGATTTCCATTAATTTGAATGGGTCTCAGTCTGCCTAGCCAATTGGGAGTCACACTTTTTCACATACTCATTTGAAATAAATCATCGGCTATCGAACAGCACAATATCGCCTCGATTTGAGATGCGCATAATTATACCAAGAGACTGCACTGGAATTGTTTCCAGAATCATGTGACTGCATATCGAAACATTAGTTACCCAAAGCCTCGTAAATGTGGTGAATAGAGTTTGCAGACTTCTGGAAATAATGAAGTTCTGATAGCCTACATAAGGTAGATAGGATTATAGCCAGGTTTCATTCACTGACTTTTTCAGGTGAATAATTTTAATTTTCCAGGAGTCTTTAGTACAAAGATGCATGAGCAAATTAACTAAGTTCAGGAACAAATTTTGGCACAGTAACATGTGGCATCAAATTGCTGGTTCTCCAAGAAGACGTAAGGGCTATTCCAGAAAAAAAGGCATGGGGGGGGCGGATGGGAAGCCTTTTTTTTTTCTATGGGTGGTCGTGCTAAAATGAAATACAATTCTGTGGGTGGTAGGTCTGATAAAGAAATGGATTCTATGGGTGGTGGGTAAATAAAACCAGTGGTGTCAATGTCTGGTCGTTGTTTTCATTCATTTATTTATTAAAACACTACCCGCAATTTTGTGTTGTCTGTTCTTTTGTATGTAATTTCTCGCTGGCAATCCTCGTAGCTTCCTGGAAAGCGCCCTCTTCGGAAGAATGAGATCTTGTCAGAGTTGTGTCCCCTGTTCGTTTCACGAATTAAATCAGTTCCCAGAAACTTAAAAATTGTATTACTACAAAATAATATGAAAACTGGTCGTATATTCGAATGTGGCGATATATATAAATGTGCCCATTGCGTACCGAGGCGAAGTTTTGCCTCCATTTTCTTCCGACTTTGCCGACGATAATTTTCAAAGCAGTGGTTTCGACGATATGGATCAACTAAAAAATCTAAACGACGAAGAACTTTGTTTTCTCCGCGACAAATGTTCCGAAAAAACTAGGACATTATTTACGCTTCAAAAAAGAAGTTGACACGGTCGGCGCGGTCACAGTGAATAACTCCGAACCTGTTGATCTGGCGGCATCAGCAGCAAATGATAATGATGAACCAAAACGCAAAAAAACGGGGTTCGCATGCCTTTTCTTGCATTAAATTTAGTGACTTTTCAAGGTCCTACAGTGATTATTCAAGTACCCAATTTTAGGAAAACGGATGTGTTCGAATATTTTTTTTTGGCGGTAACTTTTGACGCGAGAAGCTAAATGGCGGATTTCTTTATCTTTGATCGTTTTTAGTGAATTATCCATTGCCTCTTGCATTTCCTATCATTATCTTCTCTCTTGGAAGAGCAATGCATTCTTCCTGCTCTTTAACCATTAAATTAGGTCCGAGTAATTGACCGCAATGATCGGCTGACAATGAAGAGATTAGCTTCATCAGACGCCCGGCCAATTTAAAATCACAAATTCGCATACATTAGTACATACGCGACAAGAGCATATTCTGTCACTTAGATATTCTGATATTTTCTTTATTTTCTCTGCAATACATGCTTGAAACCTTGCAGAATTGTTGTCACGGCCGACAAGACTATGGCCAACTATCCCAGTTTCGCCACTGATGTCAAAGGGAAAATATATAAACGATCTAATGAAGAAACACAGATTACGTCGTTTTCAGATGGAGAATCAAACCTAATAATTTCTTGATTGTTCTTCATAGGGAAATATCGTGGAAGGGCTTTTCAAACTGTTTATGTCAATAAAACGAACAGCAAATTAATCAAGCGCCTGACACTATTTAGCTGCCCCTATCAGGGCCAACTCGTCTGAGACCCATATCAGGGCCAACTGATCTGAGACAATACAATCTTCCCAGCTGGAACGACCTCATCCCGGCCGGTAAATATCGGCTAAACGAAAGCCATGAGTTCTTGACCTTTCTAACAATTCACTGTAACCATTCGTTCCTTGATTAGCAGATGTATTAAAATACTTTCATAGAATTGGGTGGGGTTTGTAGAATGGAAGTTTCAACATGCCACGTGTTGTTTGACCATTTTCCCGCCATATGCCATCACGTGATCAATCCTTGGATAGCATGGCACGTGGGCCAAACTTGCGCTTGTTCACGGTTCCCGCTTCAAAATATATTCAGCTAACACAACGGCAATGTATTATGCCTTCGTAAAAGTGAGATCATGACTCACCTGAAAAAGAATTCCCTTTTACCTCTCTCCGATCGTTATTCTGGCTTGAAATATGGCTCGACTGCAGGTGTTCTGTCAATTATTGGTCATACACTCACCTGTTTACCCAGTTTTATTCAAGTATATTTTGGCCTAATATGATCTGCATCAATCCACGATCTATGTTTTAATTAATCTGAAAATTGGATCGATCTGTTTCAGATGTATCTATGCTTCATTTGAAAATATAGTAGAATAAATGTAGGCCTATTCCATTTATTAAACGGCCTATAATCTCGGGCTATCTTACGTAAACGTCTCTACCGACATTCAACTTTTGTGTCAATAATCAGATCAGAAGTATTGTAATATCTTCACTAATACTGGAAAAGAATCTCACCTAAATTACGTTATTTTAATTGCAAAAGAAATTTAGTTTATTAAAAACCGTATGTATTTCTATTCTGATTTCCACTTCAGTTGCTGCCTTGTTCACGTCAGCTCTTTTTATCCAGTCTTTCAAATCTGGCAAAGTCAGCCGTTCATCGTTAAATTTGCACTTTCCAGACATTTTCAATTTTTTATATCACAACAGATTAGCCTCAAACAAATTGTCACTGAAAATACAACAGCTGTCCGACGTGCCGTTCCTGGTGAAGTTTATAATACACTCGTCAGATCTGCCAGTGGATCACGTGTACATGTATCTCAGGCAACAGCGCTATAAATAGACCTCTGCAATATACTATTGTAGGCCACAGCATATGTGCAGGAGCGACGGATGGAAAGGGAAAAACAACAGGAGACAGAAACAACGATCGTCGGAGTTTTTATTCCATTTTGCTGGACTGCCAACCATACTTACCCATTACAGTAAAATTCAAGCACTTTCTATGGGTGGTGGGATGCCTAGATAATTGAATTCTGTGGGTCCTTGTTGTGGCAGTTAATTCATTTCTATGGGTGGTGGGTAGTAAAAAAATCTGCCATCCGCCCCCCCCATACCTTTTTTTCTGGAATAGCCCTAAGTGTAGTTCTTCCTGGAGTTCAACTTTATTTTTAAGCATTTTCCAAGACTTTCCAGGTTAGCAATTTAATTCCAGGAGTTTTAAGGACTTTTCAGGGGGTGTATAAAACCTGATAGCTCACCTGGCCTGGTACAGGGACACTCTGTACACTAGGGACCCCCGTCAGTTCAGGCTGGTCTCTCATTGGCATTGTCTCACCCATTATACGTTTGTCATATCCCACACCGGTGAACGTTATCACAGCTGTGTCACCTTTGTCCACTCGAATCGGCACATCCACCTGCAGGCACAAAAATGTATTGGTCATCAGAAAACTGAGACAGAGTTCACACTCCCTTTCGTTCTCATCCTGTCCATAAGCGAGGTGAATTATCATTTTGACACCAATCATGAATTAATTCTCGCAGAATTTTTATTTTCACCAATAAGGTGCAAAATATTCCTTCTAAGTTGAAACTGATCGGGAATGGCGCAGTCATATCTTCTGAATTTTAAAATTTTATGGCTGACCCATTTATCGGATCGACTTGTCTTTTAAAACCAGATTTTGATTGCGACTTTGGGCGTAGCGAAGTTTTAAAGTTAACCAATATCATTGCCTTAAATAAGCATGGCCATTTAGTTTGAATCGACAGATCTCACTGATAAACATGTAAGTGATTATATGTGCTGTACACGTTATCCATCGTTCAGCCTACAAAATCAGAGAAACCAACCGCACAGTTAGACACCATGAGACACAGTTCTGATCGACTTTGTTTCCATACCATGTAAGTTTTGGCCTCCACTGGCGAGAACCTCCACTCAATCTGTGCCGTTCTTCCCGGGGCGATCTCCCCTACTGGGTTCAAACATTCCAGGATTGGCTGGTCAAAATTCTCCTGCAAATACACAATACATTGTCCTAATTAGGCATGTGGTAGTTATAGAGAAGGCAAGTGGCCTAGCACAACTATGGCTGTGGTAAGTCCACAATTGCAATTCAATCGCAGGAAGTCAAATTTCACACCATAAAATCTGGGCGTGATCAAATTTATTAGAACATGAAGTTGACAAATGGTTTAAAAATCTTTTAGATGATCCATTCTTCCTTCCTTATGTTAACGGTTTATTTCAGAAGGTGATAAAGTTTATTAGGACTGGTTGAATTTTGTCCACAAAATCGGGGATGATTATAGGGAGATTAAATTATTTATTAAGTTATAAGATTGCAAACAGAATGTATACAGAATAACACAATATTCAAGATATATAATTTACGGATGAATAACTTACTTTACATAATATTTCCAGCGGTGTCAAATCAAACTCATACTGGACTGGAAGTGCTCCACCATTGTATAGTTCGTATATCTGTAGTAGCAAATCAGAATATTGACATGATATATGAAGAACAATTTTGTTAGGGATACTTAATCATAAATAATGTGAATTGAACTATTGATATCGGTATATCAGCACTCAATCACAGAGGCAAGTGCTATTCTGGCCTGAAGTTCAATGGAATGTTGTAGACTATCGGGAAGAATAGTTAATATTTCTTCCAACTCCATTGCATAATATAAATCGAATGACTGTCTGTTGAATTGTAGCAAAATTTGAAAAGGGATCTGTAGAGCAAGATAGTGTATAGGTCGAATGATCTAGGAGTGTAGATTACATGTAACTTGAAGGAACTTTTTAGGAGAGTGATTCATTAAATTAAGTGAATGGTCATGACCAAGATCAGAATATGGTGGTAACTGCATTGATGATGTGTTGAAATTGAAAGAAATACTCACTTGTTTTGGGCTAATTTTCTCGCCGACGGGAACAGGAGCGAAAAGGTGTTTATTTGCCGGGAAATGGATATACCTCCTTTCTGGATCCACTGTTACACCAATGAAATTCAACTGAAAAACAGAAGGTGAAAATTACTGTGATTATCGAAAAACTTTCCCCGTCTTACCATTTGTGAATATTATGGACATGCATCCATATTTATTCCTATATAATACAGTTTAAAACTCATACCTATTTCTTTTCACACCAGGAACCCCACAGGTGCCTCAGTAGGGTCGCCTCTTACGACAAGCTCTGTGAGGAGCTGAGGCTTATTCTTACCATGACCTGCGGTGTGCAGAACACCACCCCAGGTCAATCCCTGGGAGCCTCATGGGGCTCATACAGTAACATCATCTAGGATATGTCATCTCACACATGCATGTGGTATGAGCGCGTGTGACGCAGGTGGCCAGTCACTTCGCTTGACACGTGCTGCAGGCATGATGCACTCAACCAAGATTCAGCGACTTGGTACATCGTTGATATTTTTAATGAAATGCTGATTAAAGGAATGATTTAAATTATATGGGAAATAAGAATCCCATATTAACTTGATCATGGGATGAAAATTCCCACTCTCAAGATGGAAAATATTTTCCTTCTCTTCAGTGGGAATTTTCATCTCCTGATCAAGTTATATGGGATCTAATAGTCCCAGATTAGTATTTTCAAACTGTTATCAAGCCTATTCAGTATCTGAACAAATGCCAGCCCATTTGGATTGTCTGGAGATGGACCACAGCATATACTTTGTTTTATATACAGGTTTTAATACAAGTCATGCTGGAGTTTGACCTCACCAGGATCTCTCTGCCATTGGCCAGTTTCAGAAGGACAGGGATCCTATCAGTGCCAGCCATGATATGGTAATAGGTCAAGGTCACAGTGGTTGATTCGCCTGGTTGCAGCATTCCTTTCTTCGGCTCCACGGAGAACAGCTTATTGTCCATCACTTTCATCTGAAAAACAAATAAAATAATAATTAAAATCCAGGGTTTAGAAAATATTTAAGTTTGCCAAATGATACATGTACTACTGAATAAGTACAAGTTTGACGCAGAAAATTCAAAGCACAAGATGGAGGTCCAAACAGACGAATATATGCCTCCACAAAGTTACAAGAAAGATTACATCTCAACAAGGAGATTTTTTTCACAGAACTTCAGATAGAGCAGGTTGTCATGTTACGGTCATGTTGAACCCATCTCTATAATCTCTGACGCAAAGCATCATGGGTGAATCCAAAATGGCATCAATGAGAGGTAAACTATCGTTCATCAACATTTCCATTGAATTTTGTTTATTTTTTGCTTCACAATAATGATTGTGATACAAATCATGAAGACGGCTATATCTTCAGACTGTGCAGAATATGATAGGTATTGGCGGTCCTATATACCTCGTGAAGTTCGTCATCATCAAACTCGCCAGTTTCCGCCCAGAACTCTAGTTCAAGCTGCAGGTCAGACGGGAACAAGAACGACCTGGAAGAAAGAACATATACTAATCACATTACAATCAACACGAGGAGAACAAAACCTATATTTTTCGGCGTAAGTTAACAAAGATTTTCACAAATTTTCACCCAGAAAAGAGGACATTTAATTCAGTAGTTCAGATTATTCCTATTGGACCTGGGATATAAAAACATACTGTATCCGAGGTTGCCAGGATTACACCCAAATGGAACACAACACAACACATGGGAGGTAATCCAGGACAGAGCAAGAGAGAGATATGTCAGCTTGGACAAACCCCCCCCCCCTCAATGCAGAAACTCATTACTTTTACATCCATTATACGGTAATCCCTCTACCCTATTTCTTCTAATTTTTCGAGTGAGTGAGTGAGTGAGTGAATAGGGTTTAACGTTTAATTTTTCGAACAGCATTTTTAGACTTTAGAGCAGAATAAAACCCTCTTTATGACAACTGAGGCTAAATATTGTGGCATGGATATGTTATTTATCTCAAGTATTGAAAATCTAGCTAGTGAAATTTGTATAATGTTAGCAGACTTCCCAGCAGATGCATGAAGTTAAGCTTTGCTGTCTGAATAATTAGAAGAAATAGGGTATAATTCAATGACAGGAAGAGCAAATCATGCAAATAATCCATTATTCTTTGTTATTTCAATTATTTGAGAGGGTGATCAAAATTTATTAGAAGCACCGATTGAATTTTGTTCCCAAAATTGGGGGTGATTGAATTTCTATAGGGGGATTGAATTATTAGAGGGATTAGCATAGTGATCCAATATCAGTGTACTACTTTTGGATAAGAATACGGAGTGTGTTCTTCTCCTAATCGAATACTAAATGTCCATTATTGATTATTATATTATTATCTTTATTCCCTCCCACTCCTTAGAATTAGTTCAGAAACTTCATTGAATCATGTGCTGATTAATTAATTGGTCCGTCTAAATTTTGAAAAACAAATCAGGCATGTTCATTGGGTGGTTAACCCTTTCGTACTTATACCGGCCAAAACCGGCCGGCATCATATATACCCATAACGGCCGAAACCGGCTGCAATTCACCACCACGCAAAAAAATCGCCGCACAGTAAAATGTTCGTCAAGTGAGAGGTCGTCGGTAGTCCACATCGTTGGACAAGGAAATAGTCGACAATATACGTTCAAATTTTATTGTAAATCATGCAATAAACGTATAACAAGTTTATTTTATTGAAGACGTACCTTCCTTGTGGTGAAAATTGAGAAAATCGGCGAAGAATTTGCCGTTTTTTGACCATTTTCAACGCTATCGAAATCCCATTTCCCGCGGTAGAATGTTAGAGATATTGGTTTCATTTTAAAGGTCATTTCCGGGTCTTTCGACCTGTGACGAGTGATTTGATTGGATAGGATGAATAACGAAGGATTTGATTGGATAGAGATGTGATCATTCTTTGATAGCGTGACCAAATTGACCTCGATCGGGCTCTGTTAGTATCGCGAAGCCCGATTAGTTGAGACGTGTGAGACAATGGCAGCGATTGGCCGGCCGCCTTGTCTGCGTGTGCCGGTTGAATTTCTCGCCAAAAAAAATGGCTTCGTTGAAACTTTAGCGAGCCGACTGTTGGATTTACAATGGAAATAAAGGGTTTCTCGGATTTATATGTCGGATTAAAACCCACACGGACGATGCACTGGTATTTTAGCACGATCGTCCGGTTGAATTGGGCGAATCGTGAAGAGATTTTTTATGGAAACTATCATTTGGCTGGGACATACACTCACGGTAATGTTGTCGAAATCAGAGATTTTTTTTTTGTTTATTTCATTTTCTCGCCTGGTCTGGTTTTATTTTAGACACAAATGGGCAGATATTTTGAAGGACAGATTAATTAAAGTATGGGCTTTCTGAAAATATATATATTTAGCGGGGTTTCAATCAAGCTACATGCAAATATATTGCTTCAAAAAAAGACTGTCTATAACAAAATCCTCTCGCATGCATTTATCCGAACATACAAGGCTGACAAACGAGACTATCAGCAAGTAGCAAAGAGTTAAAGAAATTGGAAGAACACTCAGCCAATCATTTCTTAGTTTCTGAAGATGTTCTCATCACTGGTTCATACTGGTCACATGACAAGACCCTCAATCATGTCAAGTACACAATATAAATATTTGAGGGCCTTATCATAGACATTCTCATAGTAACTTTCTGTCCAAGTGGGCCTCTCACATTAGAACTCATTTTATTACGGACATTTCCTTGGTTTTGCTTAAACCATATGATAATTTGAGAGATTTGATACTCCAGAAATTCAACAAGATATTTTTCAACCTAAAGCTGTAATCCTGGGAGTGAAGGAACGTTTATAGCACCAACAAATGAAAAGAGAATTGAGAACATTAGACACTGACCAATCAGTGGATACGGAACCCGTGTTCTCCACCAGGAGGCTGACGATACACGGATCACTCCCCAGGGGCGCCGCGCTGAAGTTGAAATCCAGAATGGCTCGTGTGTATACTGGTGGTCGTCTCTGATGACTGGAAATGTAGTTTGGAAATATGAGATGAGACACATCATTTCTAAATGTGCATTGCATAAAAGAGTGTGCCCTATGATTTTCATTGCTATGGTGGAAATTTAATATGCCTATTATTTTTTTAATTTAATCTCAAAGTAAATTTTCTTAAATTTATTTTGGAGTAAATATTATTCATTAATAGAATGGAAAACAGCGAATGCTTGGCAAGCAAGTTGAATAATGTTAATGATTTGTATATTTCAACCCAAAAATGAATGGCACACTAGCTGTCAAAGGATGTTCCCAAAAATATATCAAAATCAGGCTTACTTATGCCGTGTATTGGTGGAATAGAGAAGTTCTTTGGATGCAGGGTCAGCGTCTAAGCAGACATTGAAGCTGAAACAGACAAACATGTACAACCATCACGGAAATATAACAAATATATCAAAAATGACTCATGGATCTTTTCGGAAATCCCATTGCATTGCGAGATTTGGTTCAAAACAGGATATTGTCCTTCCATCACCAGGGAATGAAGGTCAAGAATGGCCATGCAAATGTAACATTAGGAAGTCAAAGTGTTACAATATGAAATTATGATGACTGGCCTTGGTCAGGACACATAGTTGCATTCCTGATTCAAGTTTCATTCCTGTGTCACAGTTAGTGGTTCATCTCGGGGCTTTTCAAATATCATGTGATGCTGTATCAGTTTAAAATTGCCAAAAATGGGATACGCTGTAATGTGCAAAGATTGGGAAAAGCATCACAATGGGGAAGGGAGGGATCCAGTATACATTCAGTAGATCCTTACTTGTCAAGGGAGAAAAGACTCCAGAGTTGTTTCTTGCTGATACCAATTGCGCTGCCAAGACATCTAGCATCTGTGATCGTCATGGTAGGGAAGACACCCGTTGCCAGCATGTGACAAAGATACTGGGGCTCTTGAGGGGTGCCATGCCCAGGCTTACCTGCAGTCAAAATTATTGGTTGAATACTGGGCACTTTGAGAGCATTAACTATTGAGGAAAGCATTCCAGTATCCTAAATCTGAGTATATTTCATGCTTTTATCCAGACTATGACTTCATGAACAGGTACAATAAAAGTGTACCCGAGATACAACACATATCATGAATTGTTAGATTCTTGGTATGAGCTTCAGAATAGGTTAACCAGAAGACTATACTGTGAAGTCATGTGGCTCTGTCAGTATGTCGGTACCTCTTCCCACTTCCCTTATATGTGTTGTAATTCAAATAGACCAAGCTATGGGGCTTATGCTGGAGTTGTCATTTCACATTCAATATATACGGGAATTCCCCTAATAATTCAATCAACTCTGCTTTTCAAACAAAGAGAAAAAGTAACATTCCCATTCTTCATTCAAATTGAAGAAAAGTCATATAATGACAAAATGTGACACTTTGTCGCTGGTGCCTTGGAGAATATTGCCAGATACATGCCATTTTTGTTGCACTTCCGGTGATCGAATTATTAGGGAAATTACCATAAGCAGCATTTCCATTTCTATTCCGTAACTCATGGTTTGGGGTAAAACTCAGAATTACAACATTTGAAGGCATGTATGAAAAGGAAAGTGAACGTGGAACATGAATTTACCTTCTGGTGTGAGCAGTCTGTAAGAAATAGCGAACTGGTATGTAGATCGTCTCACAGGCCTAATAACTGCTGTCACCAGCTGACGGGATCGTGCTGGTAAAACTCCTCGCCTCACATCCAAGCTCAGAGCTATAACAGATCAATAGGGAAGATTACTTTAGAAATCCCTAACTGAACTTTCAGTCTGAGCAAGATTACAAACTCTAACAGGGAAAATGGGGTTCCACTTTAATATTCTCATGGTGTTAATAAGGCTTCAATATGGCTGTTAACTAATAACTCCAGAAATTCTCTGCAGACTACAAATTAATATTAGCCGAAGATACATATGTGTAAAATATACATGTATTAAGATTTATGGCTAACAGACAGACAGACAATAAATATACAATCATTATATCTCTGAAGTCCTTAACCCTACCAGCCCTGGGTTATTAGTGAGCTGTCCAGGCTTGGGCAAGGCCATTTCGCTCCACCCACCTAAATATCTTTCTGCTTGCCTGGGCTAGGGTCTGATACATGTACCTCCGACAAAGTTTAGTAGGGATGGAGGGCCCTGATAATGTCTGGATTGATTATTTCCCACCATGTGACATCTACATATATTCCTACGAAGTAGGCTCTCATTTGCAAATTGTCCAGTAATGAGTGAGTGAGTGAGTGAGTCCATCCGAATCCTTTCGTGGGCAAAATAAGGAAAACTGTCGACATTAGAACCTTGATTTTTGACTTGAATGTGCATTAGGGGACTGTTACCAGCAAATTCTGAGCTGACCTACTTTTTATGAAAATTTGACATACTTAGGTGACCTATAATATTACGTTTGGACCGCCAAGTCATCTAGGTGACCTATAACATTATGCTTGGACCCCCAAGTCATCTTCCTCACCCTACTTCGTAGGTCCTGTGATGTTAATCACACTACTCATGTTCTTAATTATCTCAGTTTATTAAACTTGACTCATTTATATCAAGTCCGATATCCTAATAAGTTGATCTTGAGTAACTTCAAATGCGCATACCTGGCGGATCATGTTCCGTGGATTCGTCAGGGCTGTCAATAGTCTGATCTACCTGTAGACTGTAGTATAGGCTACAGTTGCTGTTATTGGAAATGACGATCTGCTTCATGGAGGAATTTCCAACAACGACATCACCGAAGTTCACATAGCTCTCTTCGCACTGAAGGGGAAAATATTTTATTCATATGAAAACATAAGATTGTCAACTTCAATGAATGTTATGCCACCGCTTTCCTATGCATAAACACCTGCCGAAAATGAACATCTGATCTGAATTGTTGTGTAATCAGTGATGTCATCAATGTTGGGGACAGTGAAATGCTTTTCAAAATCTTCATTGAATGCAGCTCTGAGCATATTGCATTGCTGTGGCATCTTCACAATGTCACGGTTTCTTTTTGAGCCAAAGGCGAAACCTTGGCCATCTTGCATAGCAGGCCACATTCCGCCCACTTTCAGTGTTTTCCACAGTTTGCTTGACTTGTTGAATATTTGATGGAAGATGAATACATGTATTTTCAATAAATTATGATTGTAATTATAATTATTTCTTTTCTACAAAATTGAGCAGGTTAAAACAATTTGCGGCTGTTAATATAAATTTTGAGGAAACGATTACTTTAGCTGTCCCAATTGGATGTATGGATGAAATCAGATGGTATTACAATATAAATTGAATGATCCACATAGGATCATTGATCCGCATAGGATCATAGAAGACTGAATGGGTCTTGGTCACAGGATCATCATGATGGTGGGCTGAGCACTGTGGGATCAACTCAGAATATTTGGAGTGATAAACTCTAACCTTTAGTTCTCCAAGAGTTCCCTCTCCAACGGCCCGAACCACGAACTGTCGTCTCTTCCCGCCTGATGACTTGGCACTCTGACCTTGACCCCAGACTATCAGCGCTGGCTTCATGACGTACTTCTCTTCAGCCTTGGGTATGAACGACCACTCCTGAGACTGGTAAATCACACCGCACGATGATGGTTAGATAAAACTACATTCGGGTTTGCTTTAATACCAAAATAGAAGTTTGATATATTCTCATCTTATAGATTACCCCCTTGATTTGTCCAAATTAGAATGTGCCAAAATTAAAGCATAAAGAAGAAAGACACTATTTTTTTTATTTTTTTTTTAAATATTTATCTCGCCTTGAGAATCAGATTTGTTCATTGAGATTCCTCATCAATTAAGTGCCATATTTGAATCAAAGCCTACCTATTTTGTCAGAATTCTGGGACTTTATTTTCACTACTTCCCCACCTAAAAAAAATCTTCCGCACCAAATAGAGGTTGTGCCCAATTTAAGGTAATTTAAAGCCCTTTCTTAATACAACAAGTATGGTTAACTCTGCAATACTCAATCACATCTTCCCATCCAAAAATATTGATGTGATCAGTTTTATCAGAAAGGGAACTTGATGAAATCATTCAAAAACAAAACCTGACCTAGGTAGTTTCTCCTACAATTAGGAGGTGATCAACTATATCAGAGTGAATGATTATAATTCAAGACAAAATTTTGGGTTATTAAATGTTAATGGGGTAAGGTCTCTAATAATTTGGTCACATCAGAACTCGCTTTAGATGTTGGTTCCAAAATTTTGTAATTTTCAGCTATAATTGTTCAAAACTGTACAAGATGTTGGCTAAAGACAGTGCCCTTCTGTCTAAATTTTTGCTTAATAGAGTTGAAAGGTGTTTTATGAGAGATTAAATTATCAGAGACATTACTACAGTTAGAGAATCTATGATACACAAATCTCACCTGATAAACAATTGCTCAACTGTTAACGTTATCACTATGAATTGATCGGTTTACTCACCACATATTCATTGGGTTGTATGATACCAGTCTCTGGTGTTACCGTTAACAACTGAGCATCAGCATGACTCATCTTCCACTCAAACCTAGAACCAAACGAAAACAAAACTCATGATAATGTCAATTGTGTTAAGTTCCTCAATTCATTTCAATTCTTAATCAAGTCAGAAACACTGTTCTTGCTAGCTGTTCAGAGGATTAAGTTGACAAGCTGAGTAGCTAGCAGTTCCACCACCAGGAGGCTGTCTGAAAGGTCATGTTACTGTCACTTGAACTGAAATTCTCTCAACATAATGAAGTTTGCATGACGAGGGATAAGAAGCAGTGATAATTGTGTTGAAGCTCACATATTGTTCAGGAGGCTATATTACTTCAACTCACATCTAGACCTATGGCTTTTCAAATAGGTAATCAGTCAGAGTGACCTAGAGGTCTTCATAAGGCAACAAATTGTGCCAAAGATCAAAGCTATCTCAAGTTGTCCTGTAGCTATTGTGCCCAGAAGCATTCACAGTTTGACTGCTGTGACCTCTGAAAATAGGTCAACTTGACCTAGAAACCTTCCTAAGGCAACATTGTGCCAAATATCTCTGTCTAGTCTCCAGTTCCCCTGTTCTTGAGATATTGCGTTCGCTACAGTTTTTGACCTATGACCTTTGAAAATAGGTCAAAGTCAGTCTGGAGTGAACTTGACCTAATAGCTGTTTCAAGTATCAATACGCTGGATCAAATTGTCCCTTAAATATGTGTTAACAAGCAAATAAGACAACTATTGACATTTAGATTTTTAGTCTTTGAAAATAGGTCAGGTCAGTCCCGAGTGAACTAGAGGCCCTCATAAAACATTGTGCCAAATATCAAGTTCCAGTTCCATCAGTCCCTTAAATATTGTGTCCACAAGGAACTGCCACTGATATTCTCTTATTGTCTTCACAAGGAACTGTCATGGATATTCATCTCTGTGACCTTTGAAAATATGTCAAAATCAGTCCTGAGTGAACTTGAAGTCGATCGGTTGAACAGCTCTCGAGTCATTGGTCTGATCTATGCAAATTGATCACTAGTGAATGTGCATGAGCGCCATGTTTTTCAGTTCTATGCAATCAGATGTTATACTGACAGTTTAGGAGGTTTAAGAGTTTACCTGTAAACCTGTGTAAATCAACCATGCTTGGGACCATATTATAGTGTCGGTTTTGACAGGGTTCTGGTTTGTCAAGGTTCAAAATACTTATATTTTGGATAAATGTCGGTATCTAATGGCTGGTCGGTTTACTCAGGTGTTGATATTCACAGGTTTCACTGTGTAGATGAAATGACAATATTCATGAATTCAGACACAGTGATTTGAACCAGATTCATAGTGTGAATGACCATATTCCAAGGGCATTTTTGGAGCAAACATCACTCACCTTAAGGGTATCCTGGAAATGTTCTTGATGGAGTATGACCGGACGGATGACGTGCCGAGACAGGTCGGCTTGAAGAACATGACACCGTCACAGTCCAGCAGTACTTCCGCAGACTCCGCCGAGCTCAGTAATTCCAGCTCCTGTAATAATGAGAACAGGAACTGTTTGAAGCTGTGCCATGTTGACGACCAATTATCATCCATGTCACAAAATCATAGGCATATTTGTGGTGTGTCAAATTTTGAAGATGTTCAATGTGATATCACTATGGAGGGGGTTGGCTTAATGTCACACTCAAGGTTGTTTCACTCATATCACTGTGATTGGTGACTAGCGTTAAGCATGATAACATTACATCATCCATGCTGGCGAGCATCATCCATGCTGTTCTTGGTTGAAGTGTCTCAAACTGCTGTGCTATGACTATGACATCAGTTGGAACAGATTATGTAGCACAGAGACAATGAAGCTTTCTGAAAAACTATTTTGATGCTCGTTTTTTATTTCTGGCAATGAAGTAGAAGAATATGGGAGCATCATTACAATAGCACAAGCAGACTATCTTGTTTAATACATGAATCAGTTCTCTATTTTCCCCCTGAAGTAATATTATCACAGCATATACAGTTAATCACCTTAAACTGAGCTTAAATATAACAGGATATGGAGACAATAAGCTGTAGGACTTAATTAATGTGGGTTACATCTGTAGCACCATTTGTCCCTCTTCTTACAGGTCAGTATTACGAGTCTATTCGGCCACATTCTAAACGATTTAATGTTAAAATATACATGTGTATGAAATATTATTTCAGATTAATCTGCGATCTCTGTTAAGTATTTGTGTATAATTTCAATGTAGATGTATTTCAAAAGTGTAACAGATGGGACATTTGGAAGTTCACAATGGAAAAGGCCCACAACGAAATATTTCAGGGCAAGAGTTGTCTCCCTTCACACAAACTGCAGAAACCTTTATCAAATCATTGTGACATTTTGATTTCTGCAAACTGCTTGAACAATTACATGATCATCTCATATCCATAAAGGCTGATTACATTTAACTGACCTGCGAGTGTTTATCATCATCATTCAATCGTAACTTGAGATTGCGTTCATAGCTCTTCACTTCAGCGGGGACAGTTTTCACCACAAACACCTGATGACCTCCCTTTATCAAGGCTTTGGATGGCTTCACGCTAAATACTCTGGAAAAGTAGGACAGAAACTATCACTGAAACAGAACATTTATAGGAGAAATCAATCAGAAAAGCATTGTACTGTATGTAGTCCAGCTATTTTAACTACCTACTTCAGTAGTCCAAATGAACTTCTGTGTTTACTATCAAAGCATGTGATCTGTCACCTGTTCCAAACTAGTCATATGATTTCTTTGATATGCATTTAGAAGTCAGCATATATAACACAAGGCTATTCTATGAATAACTTCTTTACTGGGGTGGAGCTGATGTTTCATTGGAGATACTTCCAACTTTTTCAAAGCTGATGAACAATATTGATTGGTTGAACAGTTAATCTAAGCACTCACAAGATTATCATAGCATTGTTTTCAGATAACATATAAAATGTTTTTGTTCTGCATTTTGAGGGTGAATACATCTTCAACATGTGTAAACCGGAAACTTACTCTGAGTTATCCTTCTCCACATCAAACAAGATAGGTGTGGTACCAGTGTTGGTGAGGAGGACGGTCCTATAGGCTGACTCATTAGCATTGACAGCAGGGAACACCAGCTGTGAGGTGTCCAGTGTGTAACGTGGCAGGAATGTCTCGTGATTCGGCATAAACGTGTGGCCTGTATTGAGAGAACAAGGGGAACAATTCAGTTTGTGTACATGGATATCCAATACAAGGATATTGGATAGGATTGTAAAAAAAAAATGTAATTTATCTCTTGAGAATGGATTTTAATGTTCAGATCTCTGATACTTCAATCGCGATCAGAAGTGCACTCCTCCACCAGGGTGCATTACATCGTAATGTAGTAATACTGAATGCGACATTACACCATAATTCTCTGTCTCTCCCTTGGTGTGGTAAAAGTTCAGTTTACTGTGACAGTATGTTCATACAGTACAAGGTCATAGGCATACTTAAAGAACCTCCAGTGCATCAATGGGCGACTTCAAACTTCATTGGCCAATATAAATGTTCAAAAACAAATCCAGTTCAATTCATTCAATTGGTCTAAACAAATAGATTTAATCAAAGAAAAGTTACCCAGTTGGAGCATCAAAATGATATATGTGGCATACGGTAATTCCTCTAATAATTCAATTCCATGATCAAAATTCATTCACCCCTAATTTTGTGGACAAAATTCATTCAGTTGGTCTAACAAATTTGATCACCTTCCAAAATCATTAAGATAACAATGATATAATGGATTATTTGCATGATTTCTGAGCATTTTGTCAATTTCCTGTTCTAATAAATAAGACCACCCCCAGATTTTAAAGTGGGGCATTTCACTTCCTGTGATTGAATTATTAGGAGGTTCACCATACACATATCCTCATTCGTTATTTCGTAGTGTTAACCACCTGATCAGGCGATCCATTCGAGAAAAATGACTCGGTTTAGGATCTAAGTAAATATATAACACACAAACAACTAACCTGTACAGGTCAAGGTCATACACCATGGAGGAGAGTGGGTGGTGTCCTCCACCAGACGATAATCTCGTAAACTCTTGTAGTAAGCATAACACTCCAACTCCGAGCCATAAAACTGGTTTGGTGCAATCTGGGAAATGCAAAAAAAACATCAGAAAGATCAAATTATTATGCTAAATCTTCTAAACACCCCATAAAAATGCAGTCATCCCCAATATTTTGGTCAAAATTCTATGTGCCATTCTCATTAAAATATCAAACATCACTAAACCAGCAAAAAATACTGGATTATTGGCATGGTTTTGGACGGTTTAGTCAACTTTCTGTTCAAATGTATTTTATCAACCCTAATTTTCTGTGATTTAATTATTGCATGATTTACCATATACAGTGGGTAAATAAAGTTACCATATACCATATACAGTGGGTATATATACATGGTAATATGGTATATTTATCATATACAGTGGGTACATAAGGTTCAAAATATTTTAAATTTAGGTATTGGGACCATGGATAATGTCAGTGTTTAGAGATTGTGTTTACCGGGTTGTCAGTATTCACAGTACATCAAGAAATGAACCTTAAGCCTAAATTTAAGCAATTTTGCATGTTATACAGCCGGTGTAAAGCCTGAACTGTACTTACTCAAAAAAATGAAATCCCTCCCTCACTCTATAATTCCTTATAGGTAATCTGAAGGTCTCTAAATTTTAGAACTTTTACAACAACATTCAATTAAATAAGATACAAAACACAGATTGAAGGACATTTTTTTTTGGTCAACATCTTGTAGAGCATCCCAATCATGAACAGTTTTGAACAATCAGAGCTCAACTTAGGCAGAATATTCTTTTGAATTGGGTCCTATGGATTGTTTTTATGTGATCAGAGGATAACAAATTCCTGATCAATGGAAACAATGAAATCTATACTAACCAACTGAATAATTTATATATATACAATAAATAAGGCTAAATAAAATTGATCTCTAGCTTCACAGGAACTTTTTGAAGACAAAAAATGATAACGAAGAGCAATTCTTTCTTCTTTTTTTTTCAGCACAGAACAAATATATTTTTGAGAGAATTGCATAAAAAATGAAAAGAAAATGTATTACAAATTTTATTTATTTTTGTTTTTTTTTGTTCGCTTGTTTGTGATAAAAAGGGTTGACTTGGTGTTAATAAATGTTGCGGCAGTGCCTGTGAAGCTAAAAATTTATTTTATTCTATTTCCTTTCTTTAAATGCAAATGTCACATGAGAACAGTGCCACAAAAGTAAAGTCCAACCTTCAAACATACTTTAATTTTCTTTTTATTCATTTGATTTTATCCAAATCAAGAGTATGTAACTTACTGGTTTGAACGAGACCTGAAAGGAACATGTTTTCATTGGTGGGATGTCAATAGATGATGGTGTGACGAAGAAAGTTCTGTCAGAACCTATAAAGAAAAACAAAGAAGATTAGTTTTGTTGCATGGTTCATACATCTCTGGTCACCTAAAAGTACGGTCCAGGATTTTCCAGGACTAAATCTAAATATCTCAGGACCTGTATCTAAACTCCTAGTTAATGAAAAAAAAAAATTCAAAAAAATTGAATTGAATTGATTCATCAAACATACTACAGCAAGAACTACAGCATCAGTTTACTTCTTTTTTTTTTCATGGCAATTTTCCGAGACTATTATGGGACTTTTTTTTCTGCCAAAGCCCCATTTCCCAGGATTTCCAGGCCTGGATTTTGAAATCTCAAACTCCAGGGCTTTCCAGGTTAACCAGAGCCAGTAGGAACCCTGTTATTTCCAGGAGCAAATGATCTCTAAAAATTTCCAATTTAAACAGCAATATGAATGTAACAGAGGAAAAACATCTGCAAGAAGTATGACAAATTCCTGACATCACATGTTTCCATGTCAGGGAGTAGCATGGTTATGTCTTATAAACTTAATCCTACTGGGGTTATCCAGCTGTTGGATAAGGGGAGCAAATCTTGTAAATGCTGGAATATCAGAGCCGTCTGTCTCATTGGGATACAATATCAGGATATGACTATTCATCAATGGAAGTACATGTATTATAATTCAATGAGATAGAGGGCACTGGTGTTCCTGCAGTTACAGGATTTGCTCCCCTTAGCCTTCAGCTAGATAGCCCCATTCAGGACTATTAACGAGAACATTAACAAATCACCCAGATATTATATCATTTTACTAATCAAATTATAACGTTAACAAACAAAACACTTTTTCTGATATTTTTTGATGATCCGTAATGGGGACACAGATGCACGAGGCTCAGGCATATTCTATCAACTGTGACCATGTATAATTGGTGTCCCAGAAGATCTGCGTTGGAGCCCAAACAAACTTACCTCCAATCCACTGTACTGTCATCTTTCCTTGCGTGTGGTTGGTAATGTTAATGGTCTGAAAAAGGCGATAAACTTTACTGTTACGAAAAACGAGGTAAAGGTCTATATTTCTGAGAACACAAATTACTTCAACTTAATCTTACTTCAATTACATGTGAATCACAGCAAGTAAACTTTCCCAGAAAAAAATCAGGGGAGGGGGGTAATCAAATTTATTACAACGGAAATTTAACAAAATGGTCCAAAATCGTTCTAATAATCCATTATTTCTTTATCATTTTAAAGATTTTAGAGGGTGATCAAATTTATTAGATTGATTGAAATTTGACTACGAAACTGGGTGTGATTGCATTTCAAAAATTAGAGTGATTGATTTATTACAGGAATTACCGTAACTAAGAATGTGCAGATAGTTGAACTTGTCAACTTTCAACCAAGGGAGACAATCTAGGATTTTGACTAGCTTAAGAAACACATTACCGTAACTAAGAATGTGCAGATAGTTGAACTTGTCAACTTTCAACCAAGGGAGACAATCTAGGATTTTGACTAGCTTAAGAAACACATCCAGGGAGATTACTCCACAAACTGTGATTTCTGGTTGTGGAAAAGCAAACAACATTGAATAGGTGGTATATGTGTCAGCATGCTAATTCAATTTCGTTCTTCAATATTTTGATGTTTATCAATGGATTTAAGTATTTTTGTATCGAGTATAATGTGAATATGAAGAATTCAAAGCTAACAGCAAAGATAGAAAAAATAATGTACATCCATTACCAGCATGAAAATGAAGAAAGGTGAATTTTGAACATAAAATGATAAAGTTAAAAAATACATCTTTGTGTCTGAGCTGTATAAAGAAAGTGAATATTCCCAAGAACAATACCTTAACATTAACGCCTTGACACAAAACCATGAGTATTCCTTGTTGCTTTAAAATAACATATAAGAGCAATAATTTATCTTTCTCAACTGGACTGTAACATACGAGAGCAATAATTTATCTTTCTCAACTGGACTGTAACATACGAGAGCAATAACTTATCTTTCTCAACTGGACTGTAACATATGAGAGCAATAATTTATCTTTCTCAACTGGACTGTAACATACGAGAGCAATAATTTATCTTTCTCAACTGGACTGTAACATATGAGAGCAATAATTTATCTTTCTCAACTGGACTGTAACATACGAGAGCAATAATTTATCTTTCTCAACTGGACTGTAACATACGAGAGCAATAACTTATCTTTCTCAACTGGACTGTAACATACGAGAGCAATAATTTATCTTTCTCAACTGGACTAACATACGAGAGCAATAATTTATCTTTCTCAACTGGACTGTAACATACGAGAGCAATAATTTATCTTTCTCAACTGGACTGTAACATATGAGAGCAATAGTTATCTTTCTCAACTGGACTGTAACATACGAGAGCAATAATTTATCTTTCTCAACTATCGGCTTCAACACTTATGACGTAAATCCACTTGAACAATAGAACCTATGAATGAGAACCTAAATTATATGAATTCATTTTTGCTTAAGGTGAAATATGAAAGGTATTAGATTCTTCTTTTTATATTCTATTTTGTTTGAATAATGATATAAATTATCGGTTATGAACTTGTAGTTTCAATTGCAAATATTTTATCTGCTAGTATGTTGGTACACCTAGCCCAGCTGAATTCAGATTTGCAAACTGTTATCACTTATCTTTCCTTGATTGTGATGTTAAGTCAGACCAGCCGCCAGAAGACCGAAAGTTACAAGTATTGATGGTGCTCTGTTGGGACGTCACACACTAGCATCAAACAAGGGCAGATGAAAGATGCAAATTTCAATTCTGAATTCGGCCGGGCTCGAGATACTGACTTTGGAGCACTTTTCTAAAGCTACTACGAGACAAAATATGGAGTAGATAGGCTGATATTTCCATCATAACCTAGACCAAGAAGAATAAAAAAAGGAAAATATTCAAAAATCTTAGCACTTCACCTTTACAAATTGTAATACGACATGAAAATGTTGCACAAACTATCATACCAAAACAAAAACCCGGGCAAATCCATTAGGATATGGATAATTAAGCCATAATTCTCTGTCTCTCTCTCGGGAAAGTTGCACAACTTATCTCAATAACTGAATGACTGAGATGTTGCTAGCCGAAATTCACAATCAAGAAAGGTTCACGGAGAGAGATTATGTAAGCGACACAAACTCTCACCTTGTCCTCAATAATACGGAGATTCTGACAGACTCCAAAGTCAGCCTTATCTGTATCCAGGCTTACATGAGGTACAGTTTGCTGCAAAAACAATGTGAAGAAAATTATCTTATATTGGGAAAATAATACAAATTAATCTTTCTTATTGCTAAGTGATCGCTTTGTGGACTAAATGATCACTTTAAGTTGAAACATACTGTTATCTCTTACAATTTGAACTTGTATGGATAGACAAAAAAATCATTAAGAGACAGGCACATTCTTGTGGCTGGAGCACATCATCTACAATATCCTAAAATCACAAACATGGCTCATTGAGTCACAGTGCGCCAGACCCACTGACAGGAGCCCTTAGCTGTCAGAATAACCCGCTGTTACACAAGTGAAAGATAGTTGAAGAACTACTGTTTAAAGACAGCACAGGAAAATTAGATTGAAGGACACTTCAGAGATTCATTTTAATTTTACTCACGACTACATCACAGTGGAAGCCATCATTGAAATATTCGTCCATTGGTGGAATACTGTCCAAATCTATCCCATGATGCTCTTCTCCCTGAAATACAAAATTGTGACTACTGTAATCTCTCTAATAGTACGCACATATGAAAACACACTTTAGAAGCCAAATCCATAAAATATTCTGTGAATATTCACCTCTGATTGTTCAGAACTGTTCACAATTGGGCTACTGTACAAGATGTTGAAAAAAGAAAATATCCATCAGTCTTGTTTTAAAGTTAATTAAGTAACTAACTGGTCCAAAAATGTTTGAATTATTAGAGAGATAATTTTGTCTAACATCTGTACTGCTTGAAATTAGAAAGCTTTAGACACTAGACTTGCTCTACATTTTGTATGTAGAAGGAACACTGCTAATAATTACTCTCAGTTTAGTTTTTCATTTAGGTTCATTGACATATTCTCATTGTAATGTCATAGAAACCAATTTTCAACAGTAGTGGCAACTGCATAGCAGCTGCTTATTTGGCATATAATTCGTACCTGGTTCATAACAATAGCACCAGAGCTGTCAACTTCTAACTTATTCTCTCGTAACATCTCATTCAGGTGCTGAAACATTAAGAGACCACATGAACATATTACCTCTAACATTTTATTCTCAGGGCTGTTCCATTTAAAAAGGAATGGGAGGGGCGGAAGGCAGCTTTGAATTATACCCCACCACCCATAGAAATTTTATTGGCCTTCCCAATGTTGTAACATGGATTGAAGGGAATTTCCTCCAATGACACATAGAATAATATATTGAGTGCCTTCCTCCCCTCCCATATCTTTTTAAATGGAACAGCCCTCATGTGAGAAGTGTCATTAACTTGAAATTTATGAATGCCATTTCTGCAAAAGCATTGATCTGTTAAATTCTACCTTAATAATATGGTTACAAATTGAGGCTGTATGTGTCAAATCTGGGCATTCTATTCCTTTCCGATACAGAAATGGATAAAAATTCAGATTAGCCTGACTGGACGAGATATCTTTCAGACAATATAAGTACAATCAGGGTTATGTCCAGAAAGCTTGTAGTTTTGGTATTTTCAGTCAAAATATGTGCAAATTTGGTATAATTTTATTGAGCCCCATAATAGCACAGAACACTGATAAGTTTGCGAAATTGTCTCACAGCCGACAGCACCCACCTACTTCCACCCAGCCTAGACAGAACCCCGGCAATGGATGGACGGACACATGGACAGAAAACACAAATCAAATAGCCCTCTGCCAGGAATAACTGGACCAAATCAAAATGTTATCGGTCCATCAGAAATCTAGGAAAACATTATTCTGGCCATTAGAAATCCTGAAAATTTGGAATTATGTGTTAAAAAAAACCCACAAGGAATTCAAGAGGAATCAGAAAAATGTTCCCATACAAACCTCTGGGGAATAAATAGAGACTCCTCGCTGGACATGTGTCCTGTACCGGTCAATGTGTTTGGCCAAAAGGACAGCAGGTTTGACCATCTCAGAGTGACAGGTGCCCAGCAGGTCCAAGAATAATGGACCCTGAAATGATTAATAGTGGCTATTAGTTAGAGGAGTGCATATTCTTTCACAACTACTGAATTTCCTGTTGTTTTTATTTCACTCTTTGACTGATTACATCATCTGGTCATAGGTGATAGTATAATAAACAAATTATTCCACATTAAATTTTAAAATAATTTGAGTGCATCGAGTGTTACAAATTAACTAAGTCTATTCAATATTGATATCCAATTATGTATAGGATAACTCTCTCTTGTTACTGTGTAGATACTTTGGTGCTGAATTAGCGATCCTCTGTCACCTTACCACATATGTACGACTCTTGTGTATTTAGCATAGCTGAGTCGCACAATGTTATAGGGAATCTTTAAAATAGCTTAAATTTTTATTGCCAGATAATGTACCCTGGAACGCCATTTAACCTAGAACGATGCATTTAATAATTTGTAAATGTAGCCAACATACTTATGATTGAATACACATCCTTCTAATGGTCCTGTAACACAAGAATATGGGTTTTTCTTGGAGAATCGTCATTGCTGTCATAATCGCATTGGACTTCAAAAATGGTGCGGTGACCGATCAATATTGTGAGATGAACATAACTCTGAGAACTGGAGAGCGCTTTCCGCCAGGTGGGGCTTGAGACGGACTCACCTTTCCCACAGTAAAGACATCACCCTTATCAAGTCCAATGTGGCAGCAATAGCAGTGCAGGTTCTCCAAGAAATATACATATTCTCGTGTTGCAGGAGTATTACAGGGTGTGTATGCCAACATAAGTATGTTAGCTATGTTTACAAATTGTTGAATGCATCGCAACAGCATTCTAGGGTACATTATCTGACCATGAAACTTGATGCTATTTCAAACATTCCCAATAACAGCATGTGACACAGTCATGCTACATACGCTGAGTTGTTGTATGCTTCTCCTTGAATCTGACATGTGAATCAGCTATCCAACATTACTATCTGTGATTGATCAATGATATCAAAGTAATACAGACATTAATCCACTTTCTGAGTGGCAATAATATAATGGGGATCGCCAGCCACACTAGGTGGCGCTAGTGCTTCAACAGGTAAAGAAGACGTGGCGTCATAAAACGAACAATTATAACGTCATTACATTATGACGTTGCCTTTGTGACGTCAAGAAAAACGACATGCGCATGCGTCATTTACCTCTCGGTACACGTAGCCACCTGGCGTCAGTTCGAATTGGCGAATCCCATTGATATAAATCCATTCAGCATTACCTGATTATGTACTAAGCATGTGACTCGTCGATAGTGGTTGATAGGATGGACAGGCATGAATTTCACAATGATCGTCTTCTTGGTGAATGGCTTCATCGTGATACACGTCTCCGCAAACTTGAACACGCTCTCCGCACAGTCAATCGTGAACTGAAATAAACATACTGTCAATATTATTTCCCTGGGTGACTGACCACTTGTTGCATGTCAAGAAGAAACTGGCCTCCAGGCCAAAATATATCTTTTCTTTCTGGTCAGAGACCTTAAAAATACGAAGCTGCGCATCTGAAAACCCCTCGGCTCTGGGCGCCAGCCATTCATAATGTATTCAATTTGAAGCAAGACTTCAGGAACACCAAGCAGTCAAGTGACAAATATACAGATTATGAAAAAATTTGCCATTAGAAATGGCCTCTAAGGTGTATGTCCAATCAGAGAAGTCGGTATTCATTACATAAATCTGTTGATGCATCGATGATGTATACCAAATTTTGTCATAGAGCATTTGAAAATTATCAGAGATAGAGATCATTAATGATTTCGCATAAATTAAAGATGGCCGCCCATCCTTCCCACCACTCAAGAGAAACTGATGTGGTTATTCATTGCAAGTGTCTTGATACATGGATGCTGTATACCAAGTTTCATATAGAACACTGAAATGGTATCAAAGATATACATCATCAAAGATTTTGCATTTTGGCCACCAAGGTTTCCGCCCAATCAGAAACACCAGAACTGCCATTTATCGTAAGTCTATTGATGCATCGATGATATATGCCAAATTTTACATCGAGCACTCGAACGGTATCAGAGATAGAGATCATTAATGATTTCGCATAAATTAAAGATGGCCGCCCATCCTTCCTGCCACTCAGAGGAACTGATGTGGTTATACATTGCAGGTCTCTTGATACATCGATGCTGTATACCAAGTTTCGTATTGAACACTTGAATGGTATCAAGACATATATCATTAAAGATTTTGCATAAATTAAAGATGGCCGCCAAGGTTTCCACCGAATCAGGGAAACTGGTTTGGTCATTCCTTTGAAGTTTCTTGATGCATCGATAATCTATACCAAGTTCACACACGGAACAGTGAAATGGTACCTAAGATACACAAGATTAATGATTTCGCATAAATTAAATATGGCCGCCAAAGTTTCCAACCAATCAGGTCCACATTCAATAGGGTTCTGGGTCATGAGCATATGGATGTGCAGTGCAAGTTTGGTGTGCCTAGGGTAAGTCGTTCTAAAGATATCTTGGTAACAAGAAAGCTGTGATGATTTCGCATAAATTAAAGATGGCCGCCAAAGTTTCTAACCAATCAGGTCCAGATTCAATAGGGTTCTGCGTCACGCGCATACGGATGTGCACTGCAAGTTTGGTGTGCCTAGG
>JAVTVY010056515.1:0-28461 GCA_036873755.1 Hanleya hanleyi
AGGTGCAGAAATCTTGGCTACTTATTTACAATATGGATCCGTAAAACAGTTTGGGTGGTCATGGGAAGTACGTGAAGTTTGTATAGGTGAATGGGTCTTCCAAGAATTACGTAAAAGCAAGCACAAACTTTCCCCATATATTATAACAGATTTGCATAATACATGGGTCCAGCGATAATTTGGTAGGACACGGAATTTCAAAGTATCACGTGATCACCAACATGTGTCAGTGTATATCTGAAGTCACTTCCTTGCTCAAACCAACAACGAAGGCTGCCTAACCTTTTTACATGGATCGGACAACATTTATGTGCCGAAGGTTTAATCGGAGGTCGATAGATGCCTAGAATGTGCCATTTTGTGGAGCTAAGCTGCATGAATTCATTCACACTGGTCAGTAATCATATCAGTGTTGTTTTATTGTATCATAACTTGACAATATTAGAGGTCCGAAGCTCTGCCTCTGGAAGCAAGATGGCAGTCTGTGTGACTGTGATATGGACCAGTTGACATCAACATATTAACGGAGGACGTATTCCAGTCACATCATATTGGACTAGTGTCTAGTTATAACCTTAAAACCCATCTTACAATTTAACCTTGATAAAATAGGTTGCAGTCGCTCAACTTTGTTTGCAGCTCATCACCAGTGACATATTTGGAAAGCCTAGCCATATTTGATACATATCACATCAACTAGATTTGATCTTGAAAAAAAAAAATCGCTGAACTTGGAAAGATCTATGTCTAGTCATTTATCAGTACAGGCTTGTTCCTCACCATCACTGCTCACATACCGGTACTCCGAACTGACTAACATTTGACCTTTTGACCACAAAAGGGATAGGGTTCATCTTTGCTTGATGAGAAAGGCACCGGGTATACGGTACCCAACATTAGGTACAAATCTAAAACCTGGAACTGGAGATAGTGCACAGAGTGAGACAAGCAAATGTTAACAGATGATCAATTCTGGACAATTGCATCATATGCCCCTCATCTTGGGCATGGATTAAAAATGAGGATTGAAATATGTTGACCAATTTTACTCTTGCAAGAAACAATCTGGTTTTGATTTTGTTGCTTTCCATTTTTTGTTTTTGTTTTTTAAACTTTTTTTTTTCATGCATATTTGAAACTCTTGCTATAGCTATACCCACCGTTAATAAAAAAGTTAAATTGATTTTTGATGTGGACATTCCTTTGTGGACAGCAGAAAATCAAATGTCAGATTCTGATGCCTGTAATTAATCTCTGTTGCAACACAAACATCTTATTATCTAGATGCTGCTTGCCCCACTATATTATACTGCTCAACAAAATACAGTACATACAGTGTAAGACAGATGGAAATAATAAGTATAGGGGCATATATGGTCTTCCCAGGTAATCACAGAGTTGACATGTTGATGATCAACCTGACTCTAAGCCTCTTTGTTTCCATCATCGGCTGTTTGTTTTGTTTGAATAAATATTGATTTGATCCAAAATAAAAATTTACACAACCGAAAAAAGAGCATATATATGTCCAAGGGTTGATATGGCAGGGAGAATGTCAGGGGAAGGTGTGAGGTGAAATGACCATAGGGCCTAGGCCTATACCTAGCCCTTGTTGGCGTGACCAGGGGATGCTCACGCCATTGCGTTGGAGAAACCAAGCTATAGCGCGCGAGCAACAACAACATTCCATTTCATGTAATTCGACAGAAATAGACATTTAAAACGTACCTTATACCATCAACTTCAATACTGTACACACACAAACTCCTCACGAAGGCACAGAGGGTAGGAGAAATATGATAAATATGATATATAAACTCCGTGAGCACGTGTTGTTTTGCGGAAGCCCGAGACTCTCGCCGAGGGGTTTACCAAAAATGCAAACCGCACACGTGTTCGACAAGACACGCTTGTCAATTGCCAAGAACATGTACGCTCTAATGAGGGCAATCAAATCCGATTGATTTTAGTTTAAACTTTAGACACCGAAAAGGAATATTTCCAAGAGTGCGTGTAGGAATATTTCCCAGAGTGCGTGTACACGTGTCAAAGGCATGTTATGGGACTTGTAGCGTACACGTTCTTGGCAATTGACGAGCATGTCTTGCCGAACACGTGTGTGGTTTGCATTTTTGGTAAACCCCTCAACGAGAGTCTCGGGCTTCCGCAAAACAACACGTGCTCACGAAGTTGAGCAGGGAAGACGTTATGTTTGTCGCGAGAAACAACAACCCCGAGTCACTTATTTTTTCCTACCCTCTGTGCCTTCGTGAGGAGTTTGTGTGTGTGTACAGCATTGAAGTTGATGGTATAAGGTAACTTTTAAATATCTATTTCTGTCGAATTACATGAAATGGAATGTTGTTGTTGCTCGCGCAATATAGCTTGGTTTCTCCAACGCAATGGTGTGAGCATCCCCTGGTCACGCCAACAAGGGCTAGCCTATACCCTGGCTCACCCAGGCACCATTTTTCAACACCAATCTTGCCGCGGAGTGCCAAGATTTTTCTGAATGAATGTTAAGAATTAAATAAGCGTATTTGTTTATAGTATGGACAGAAGTTATCTCCTTAAAATAAGGGAGTCGAATGGAATCCAACTTTCCTATCGAAATCGGGGAAACTTGCAATATATCATTCTTTTATCCTATCAAATTTTAATTACTGTCCTCTCACTTGGCACTTTTGCAATGAGGCATGTACTAAAAAATTAGAGAAGATTCAGGAGCGTGCTATCCGTTTTATCTTTGGAGATAACGAAAAATGTTATGATGAGCTCCTAGAACTGTCTAACCTACCATCATTAAGAATCCGCCGTATACTGTTAATGGCGCTGGAGGTTTTCAAATTATTGCATAGAAATAGCCCCTTATATCTTCAGGATCTTGTTGCTCTGAAAGAGTCGGCATACTCTTTCAGATATGTAAATATCTTGGATATTCCAAGAGTCAAGACGACAAGGTATGGTATCCGCAGTTTTAGTTACGCTGCAGCCAAACTATGGAACGAGCTCCCTAATAGCATGAGAGCTGCTACCAGCTTGAATCAATTTACCAGGCTTATACAGTCATGGAATGGGAAAACATGCTCATGCATCGCTTGTTCCTGCCACTAACCTACTATGTGCAGATAGTCATCTTGTCCATTCGTAAACACAATGTGATGTAAAATTACTTGTTTGTATATGTACTTGTCCGAATGCTTTATGCTTTTATCGTATATTATAGATAAATATGTTTGCATGCTAGTTCTTATATGTATCACTCATATCTTTTAAGTTATGTGATATATTCTTATCAATAATATTTAATCCTCAATATATACGACTTTTATGTAGTGTGTTAGAACGTTATGTCTTAACAAAGTATACCAGTTTTATCTAATCGCATGAATGTGCTGCAATTTTGTTCTGCTTCGTCTATTGTCGTTTGTGTACATATATGTCCATGTCTTGTTTCTGTTATTGTTAATATGTTTTATAGACGACCAATAGCTCTCCAGAGCTAATGTTTTTATGTTAAACACTCCCTCGTCTTTAAATAAAATTTACTTGACTTGAACTGCAAAAAGAGTCTGAATGTGCAGAATATGTGCTATGTGTGTGCCCGGAGTTTGTGATCATGTTTACACTATATCGGTATCGGTGTGGCTTGTTACTCCTGAAATCCACGAGATAAATAGCTCCATAATTCACATGATGTCGAGACAACATAGGATTAAGAATGAATATAACAACAATGAGAGTCTATCACGTACCTGATAATCCAACTGCTGAATCATGAGAATCAAAGCAAACTACGACACAATAACCACAAATTGACAAGTGTTGTGGCGAGATAGGAAAAATGTGTTAGACGCGCGATTGTGGAAAAGACAAAACTAATCGATAAACGCGCAATTTCGGCTTCTGCGCGATTTCAAATTGCTCCGCGAGTTTTCGAAAAGTCCACGTTCGTTGTAGCATCTCGAAGTTGCCATGTTTCTGAAAGTCGAGAGCAAACGGCAACAATATGAATGTGAACGTTGCTTCGGATATATTTGGAGCACAAATATTTCTATCTACCGTGTTTGCTGGCAGTCGACGGGACAACACGCGAGAAATAGAGCCTTGGTCAGTCAACTGACACCAGACACGATAAAATAGGAATACCTGTGATTTGGAAACCACTAAAATATAACAACGACGCCATATTGCCTTGTTCGCCTGTCAAGACGAGATTCGAGGGCATGTGTCCTTGTAAGGCATACTATTGCTGATTGTTTACCGACTTCTATATAGGGGAACGTGTAGCTAAATAATATATAGCCCTCATAATCGTGAGGGCTATATATTATTTAACTAGGGAACGTGGAGCAAAACTGAACCCCTAACTTTGAACGCTCCCTTGTGCTCTAAAATATATATGGCCGTGATATGCCAACAGGTGGGTTTTTGAAGGTAGGCCTACAGAGGCCTATAGTATTTAAAATTAAATCGACAAAATGTTGTTTATCCAGATACTTTTTTATTTTATAGGGCAAATACAATTTTTGATTGATGATCCGTTTTTCCACACTGGTATAAAAGGTCAAAAGGGTTCTATTTTATTTGTCTGTCTTAATTTTGTTGCTGTTGCAGTCTCCTGAAAATTAAAACATATTTTGGCATGCGAGACCTAAGATCATGATTTCAATAATTATAGCCAGGTATTGGCAAATCCTTAGAATTCATCCATGGATGTTCCGTTTGGTCCAGTAGTTCATCAATTCCACGAAATCTTTAACCAAAATGTAATTCCGTCACATAATTCAAAATTTCGATTATGTCATTCCTGGACAATCTTGCCCATGTTGTTGACCAGTCATCATCGCTCTTTCACATTTAATCGAATAGGGTAGGCCTACATAACAACAGAATCCATGTGTTTCGGTCTGTCCTTCGAATGTCACGTGATCAGGTAGCAAACAATTGTATTTCCGTTTTTCTCTCTCATCCTACAGTTCTTGGTAATAGGGTTAGAAAAATGATATTCCAAAACAAATTTTCCCATGGACGAGTAATAACAGGGGTTCAGAAGAACTGAAAACATGGGTAGGGGCCTACCTTGTAATTCCGAACGCTGGAATTGGTGTTTTCCGTTTTGTCCCACATTCCTGTAGCTTTTTGCCTGGTTGTCGCTTCTGAGTTTTTTTTCGCTAGCAAATTCAACATTAGAACTTCGTTGTTACAACGTTATGGTTATCACGTTGAGACAACGTTAACGCCAACCTGCCCACAGCGCATGCTTTGTTTCACAGGCACACTTCAGTTTTGCAGATGAGCGAACTACATTTCACGTGCTATGTTAGTAGTATATAGGGAACATTTCAACTCACATTTGCCTCACTGCGCATGCGCGATTGTGGCAATTTTGGGGCGTGCGCAGGGAGGTCTGCGCAGAAGGTGTTCTGCGCAAGTGTGACGTCATGTGTGACGTCACTTCCGGTCTGCGTGAATCGGGCGTGACCTTGGGGATGTATTCCTCCGCGGTGATGCGGTCTGGCGGTGATGCGGTCGGCCTCCGCGGACAGAACGTAGTCTCAAATACGTGGGGAGCCGGGGGAATGTTCGGCAATCTTCAGGGGCGAGAGGGGCCCCTAGTGGACTGATTGGGTCGAGTGAGGTGTCAAAGTGAAGCGCTTCTCCAGGGCCATCAAGACATGGGTGGATGCATGTAAATTGAGGATTTGTCCCGAAAATATGAAAAGCGGAACACGGACTTTACCCCTAAATAGGGGAAAACCCTATCAACCCTATCCAAAAGGGCTAATATCGGTCCCCGGGCTTATCGGGGCCTGCCTATCAAGTCAATCGGGTGGGTGCATGTAAAATGAGGATTTGTCCCCGAAAATATAAAAAGCAGAACACGGACTTTACTCCTATCTGTTTTGGCCCGTAAAATAGGGGAAAACTCCTATCAACCCTATCCAAAAGGAGTAATATCGGTCCCCGGGCTTATCGGGTTTTCTGAGAGAGGTAGGGTGGGTGTATGTAAAAGTTTCTCCAGAACAAAAAATATATAAAAAGCGGAACACGGACTATACCCCTACAATAGGGGCCTGTATTATACAATATACGGGAAAATGCCTCTATGGGGTCTGGGGGGTGGTCATTTTATTTGTGGATTTTACTATGGGTTGTTTGGTCTTGTTTTTCACGTCTCGCCACGAAAAACATGATGGGCAGGGTCCCGGAGCTAAGCGGTGAAATTGTTTGAAAAGTTCACAGAGGGGTGTATATAAGCCCATAGGCCCATACTGGCTATGTGGGATAGGTCCATCCTGGGAAATTCACACATGTTCATTGCGATGTGGGTGTTTTGGTCTTGTTTTTCACGTCTCACCATGTAGAACACGATGGGCAGGGCCCCGAAGTTAAGCAGTAAAATTCTTTGAAAAGTTCACGGAGATCTGTATAGGCCCATATAGCCCCATACTGGCTATGGGGGATAGGTCCATACTGGGAAATTCACACATGTTCATTGCGATATGGGTTGTTTGGTCTTGTTTTTCACGTCTCGCCTTGTAGAATACGATGGGAAGGGTCTCGAAGTTAAGCGGCGAAATTTTTCGAAAAGTCCAGGTACCGGGTAGGTCTGTATATAGACCCATAGGCCTACTGGCTCAGTGGATAAGTCCATACTGGGTGGATGTTTTGGGGCCTAGGTGAGCCCCTAGTGGTCCGATGGTGTCGTATGAGGTATCGTCCGTTTTCAATATTCTGCGCATGTGCAGTCTGGTCGTAGTATATAATGCAGGCATTTTTGGGGTGCGTGGGGGTGTGGTTGAGGTAGAGATGGACCACTATGGGTCCGAATGGGTCGTGGGAGGTGTCAAAGTAAAGCTTTTGTGGGGTAGAGTCAGAATGGCGTGTTTTTATTGCAAGTCGCGTCAATCTGCGCATGCGCAGTTGGGTGTGGTAAGTAAAGTGGTCATTTTGGGGGGTGCGTGGGGGTGTGTTTGGGGTAGAGAGGGCGCATCCTTGGTCCGAATGTGTCGTGGGATGTGTCATTTTGTAGCTCTCGGGGTGTAGACCCGATTTGAGGGCTGTCCACAGCATCTGTGACGTCATCGGTGACGTCATCAGTACGAGTAGTAGCGAAAGTGGGCATTTTGGTTAAGTGAAGGTGTCATCTTGTAGCTCTCGTGGTGCAGACCCGGATTTGGAGTCTGTCCACAGCATCTGTGATGTCATCGGTGACGTCAGCAGTACGAGTAGTGGCGAAAGTGGGCATTTTGGGGAAGTGAAGGAAGGTATTTGGTGTAGAGATGGACCACTATTGGCCCGAATGCGTCGTGTGGGGTGTCATCTTGTAGCCTTCGGGGTGGAGACCACGATTTGAGGGATGTCCGTGTCATCTCTGACGTCAATGGTGACGTCATCAGTAGGAGTAGTAGCGAAAGTGGACTTTTTGGGGCAGTGAAGGAAGGTATTTGGTGTAGACATGTACCATCCTTGGTCCCAATGCGTCCTGTGGGGTGTGCATTATACCATATCTGTTCTGTATTATACCAAATCTGTGCTGTATTATACCATATTTGTCCTGTATTATACCAAATCTGTGCTGCATTATACCATATATTTCCTGTATTATACCATATCTGCCCTGTATTATACATTGTCCGCCCTGTGTTATATCATATCTGTCCTGCATTATACCATATCTGTGCTGTACTATACCATATCTGTCCTGTGTTTACAATATTTGTCATGTATTATATTATATTGATCATGTACTATATCAAATCTGTGCTGCATTATACCATATCTCTCCTGTGTTTACAATATATATTCTGTATTGTACCATATATGTCCTGTATTATCCAATATATGTCGTGCATTTTACCAAATCTGTGCTGTATTATACAGTATCTGTCCTGTATTATACCAAATCTGTGCTGTATTATACCATATCTGTCCCGTATTGTACCATATATGTTCTGTATTATACAATATTTTTCCTAAATTATACCATATCTGTCCCGCATTATAGCATATCTGTGCTGTGTTATACCATATCTGTCCTGTTTGCAATATCTGTCCTGTATTATACCATATCTGTCCTGTATTATACCGTATCTGTCCTGTATTATACAATATCTGTCCTGTATTATGCAGTATCTGTCCTGTATTATGCAATATCTGTCCTGTATTATACCATATCTGTTCTGTATTATACCATATCTGTCCTGTATTGTAACATAACTGTCCTGTACTATACAATATATGTTCTGTACTATACAATATGCTCTGTATTATACCATATCTGTCCTGTATTATACCATATCTGTGCTGTATTATACCATATCTGTCCTGTAATTTACCATATCTGTCCAGTATTATACCGAATCTGTGCTGTATTATACTATATCTGTGCTGTATTGTACCATATCTGTCCTGTATTATACGGTATCTGTCCTGTATTATACAATATCTGTCCTGTATTATACAGTATCTGTCCTGTATTATGCAATATCTGTCCTGTATTATACCATATCTGTTCTGTATTATACCATATCTGTCCTGTATTGTAACATAAATGTCCTGTACTATACAATATGTTCTGTACTATACAATATGTGCTGTATTATACCATATCTGTCCTGTATTATACCATATCTGTTCTGTATTATACCATATCTGTCCTGTAATTTACCATATCTGTCCAGTATTATACCGAATCTGTGCTGTATTATACTATATCTGTGCTGTATTGTACCATATCTGTCCTGTATTATACCATATCTGTCCTGTATTAGACAATATCTTCCCTCTATTTAAGAAGTAAATGTTAGCTTTCCGTCCTCTAACTGCTCAGATAATGGACGGTAAAACGGAATTGGCTATTGTTTTTACACTGTCCATGTACAGCTAATCTATCCATATGTACCCTGTCCATGTTCATGTACTTTGAGCAAGTCCATGTACAAAATTTCTGCGTATGCTCATGTACATGTACTTTGTCAATGTACATGTTCCTTGTCCATGTAAATGTACACTGTGCATGTCATTCTACATGTGCTCTGTTCACGTCCATGTATACATACTCTGTTCAAGTCCATGTACATACTCTCTGTCCATATCGCTATATAGCTGAAATATTCCGGAATGCGACGTTAAACCTTAATTCTCTCTCTCTCTCTCAATGAACATGCACTCTGTACAATGTCGCATGATGTAGACCAGTGGGCGAATAACAACAACAAGAATGACAGGTCAATCATTTTATTATCCCCTCCAGTACATCATACCCAACCTGGGGGAGCCGCGTTGGGTATGTTTACAATACAAGTAGCCGCTTGTCCAATCAGAGACTGCCATTTGGCGCTGCGAGATCTGGAAAACGTGTCTATTTGGCTTAGGAAAAACTGTTTAACTTTAAATGTTTCAAAAACAAAATGTATGTTGTATGGTACACAACAACGACTAGCCAGAGTATCCAAGCTTGATGTTAAAGTCGATAGTAACCAAATAGAACAAGTTGAAGTTTTCAAGTACCTAGGAGTATATATGGACTCCTGTTTGACTTATAAGGAGCATGTGAGCAAAATATGCTCAAAAATCTCACAGCGTCTCGGGGTACTTAGTAGGACCCGAAAGTATATATCACAAGACTGTGCCAAGTTACTATTTACATCAATGATATTTCCTTTGTTCGATTATTGCGATACAGTCTGGTCAAACTGTGGTATAACACTACGTCAAAGATTACAAGTCCTTCAAAACAAAGGTGCCCGTATTATTCTAGGGCGCGGTAAACGTGAGCATGCTGCTGACATGATATCCGAGTTGTCTTGGACGGACGTACAGACGAGACAGGAACGGCACCTACAGGAAATGGTTTTTAAGCGTAAAAATAAGATGGTTCCTTTTTATATGTGTAATTATTTTAATCTAAATTCTAGTATTCATTCGTATGAGACAAGGCAGCGAAACAATATACATTTAACTTCATGTGTCTCTGAAAGTAAAAAGAAAACGTTTCTGTATCGTGGAGCAGCCCTGTACAACTGCTTATCTAATGAAATGAAACTATGCAAATCTTTATCTAGTTTTAAACATAAATTATATGTGAAATCGTAGTCCGGGTAAATGCAGTTGTGGATAAAATGTTCGATGTTGGAAAACTCAGTGCACTGTTTTTTTAAATCAATATATATCTTAACAAGATATTTATGTGTGTATATGCCACTATATATTCTTATTCTGTATATATGTTTTAGTGTTTTATTGTTAATATGTCTGTGAGGTGTGTGATGCAGGGCCATCCTGGAAATCAGCCATATGTAGGTTGAGGATGTATTTTTACCCTGGATAAATAAATTATATCTATCTATCTATCTATCTGCATCTGGCATATTCGTTCTTGTCCGTTAGATGTATTCTCGGCTGCTCTTGTCCAATCAGAAGTCTTCATTTCAGAAAGTTCCATCTTCGGCCATGTTCGCTCTCATCCGTTTGTTCTAATCGTCATCGGGCAGGCCAGGATAACGTCGAGGCAACATATCCTCAGATAGTTGTTTGCGCATTCTGAGTATCTATCAGTGCATGGGTGAATACATTCATCCGATTGGAAGATTTCGTAATTTGGTCACGAAGAACGTAACATTGGTGACCCTTTCCACTATCCACTTGGTGTCGGGGAGCTGTGCATAGGCCCATCCCAAGAGCAAGGTCGTTGAAACAATCCGCCATATTGACAGAAGCACTCTTCCCCAACCAAAACAAGTACTGAGAAACCTCAATTCGCAAGAAGTTCTAGCAAATCTCCAGAGTAAATTCGTCATAGTCCCAGCAGACAAAGCTCCGAATAATATAATATTCATATGTAATATTACTATTACCAGGTGCTGGTTAAAGAATTGAGTGTAGACATATCTTCATCAAATACGTCTACTTACTCCCAAACTGCATTTACTCTGGAAGATTTATTTAACAATCACAAAAGTTTCTCAGGGAAAGAGGTATTTGTCTTCCAACCAATCATAACGACATACCAAAAATATACTGGACTCCCAAAATGCATAAATCACCATACAAAGCTAGATTCATAGCTGGTTCTAGAAGCTGCACCACCAAGCTTCTTTCAACCCTATTGACGAGGGCCCTTCAGGAAGTAAAAGCATTTTGGGAAAGGTATTGCGCCACTATTTCTAAGAACTCTGGCGTTGAATGCATGTGGATATTGAAAAACTCAAAATGTCTTACGGAAGAACTTGATGCTAAAGGTCACATACCGTACAGACATGTATCCACATGGGATTTCTCGACTCTCTATACTACAATCCCTCATCAGGACCTTAGTGACCGTCTAAGTTCATTAATAGTATCTGTGTTCAAGAAAACTGATCGTAGATATATTAATGTCGGAAGCCATAAAGCTCGACTACATACAAGAGATATCATTCATGGGATGTTTCTTTGTTTATAGAGTTGCTTGAATTTCTCATTAAAAATATCTATGTGAAATTTGGCAACACAATATATCAGCAGCATATAGGTATTCCAATGGGTACTAATTGTGCACCCCTGTTGGCTGACCTGTATCAGTTCTCTTATGAATATGACTATATGCAGGTGCTTTCAAAAACCGATCCATTCAAAGCCCGTTCCTTCTCATTCACCAAACGCTATATAGACGATCTTCTCGCTGTGGATAATCGCTATATAAATGACGCAGTGAAGGATATATATCCACCTTCACTGGATTTGAAGGAAACTACAGATAGTCCTACAGGCACATCATATTTAGATCTATATCTCTATAAAAATGAAGCGGGCATTCTCTCGTCGACTTTATGACAAAAGAGATGATTACAATTTCGACATCGTAAACTGTCCCTTTCTGGATAGTAATATTCCAGTGGGACCTGCATATGGCGTATACATATCTCGCTTAGTAGCATTTGCTAGATCCTGTGTTAAATGTGATGATTTTAATCAGCGTCACAAAACATTGTTGCAGAAACTTATAAAACAGGGCTATTCCACCAAGCGCCTCCACTCAAAGTTTCTCAAATTTGGCGACACATATCGCATGCTGATAGCAATATACGAACGTAGCGTGCAAGATCTATGGCGCTACGTTTCGTAACTTGTGTCTAATTCCGCTTAACCCGGGGCTAGGGGCCGTATGAACCCATGTACTTCAAGATCCTCATGGTACTCATATGAACAGGCACAATCAAAGCATGACTGAGATACATAATTCTTTAGATAACGACTTTACAACGAATATTATGGATTAAGAGTACTGATCAGCGATACGGATTTGATATTTTTGGAACATCATGATGTCTTGCCGGCATCATTGGAAACTGTTGACCGCTTCTCTCTTGCAGGAAACAAGCCTATGTTTATGTATACTATGATTGTCTTTTTTGAATTTGGTGCTAATACTGTTATATGGAATAGGTCTTTGGATTATGGACGCGGATATTCTCTAATGGACGACGGCTGGATTATGAATGACGGACTAGACGCTTGTAATCCAATTGGTCCACTTGATCCAGCATCGTCTCTAGTGACGCCCGGTTAATGATGGTGAAATGACGGTTGTACACTTGCTTGTTGACACTGGAATAGAAATAGCGCAGTTGATCTGTCTCCTTATTCTGCAGCACATAACTAAACGCCAGATTTAATTTGAAGGACGTAGCTTGGTCATTGAAGAAGGCTTCCATGTACCTGCGTAGACGGGCGAGGTCGGTCAGTCGGAAATTGTAGATATCTTGAATAAGGCGATGACGGTAGAAACAGTGCCGGATCATGGATCAATGGCGCCGATAGATGTCACTTACTGGATGATCTTCGGGTAAGAGATTTTTTAGGAACGTTTGTGGGTTCGTCCAGAAAATGTTCGATGTCGTCAGGCGTATGACTAGGAACCGTATCGTTGGGGTCCGGCTGGATTTTTAGGTCCTTCTGAACTGTGGGTATAGACGGGCTCTCCGTGGTCGCATCACCAGTGGCATTCGTCTCCTCGGGCTCATCTTCACTGGGTCTGACCCTCCTGGGTACCTCTTTAGTGGAAAGTTGTCGTTCATGCCGTGGTGACGGACCATGAATCAAACGCTGATGCCGTCTTAACTGACTGGGTCGTTTGAAGAGTTGACCACATTCATTACATTGTTCCGTCGCGCCCTCGCGCCCTCGTTCGTGGCGCCGTAAAGCATCTTCCCGATTAAATGACCGCGCGCAGGTTATACAAGTATACCGTGCGCCGTTGTGGATGGAGGACTCATGCCGTCGCAAATCTTCTGGGCGCGTAAATGGCTTCAGGCAGGTCGGACAAGAGAATATGTCGGCTGCGTATCAGAAAACGCTGAACATTCCCACCTACCGCCACTTTTATAAGCCCGCAGTCCACAAGAACTCTCCTACGTTGTTCTTCTCATCAATCAGCTCATCGCTGTCCTGTACACTCGGGTGCGCACTTGTCACATGTCTAGCCCTATACACCATAGAGATATGCGGTCTGGGGAAGTAACCAATCAGTGCCGCCACAAGGCATTCACGACGTACACACCGTAACATGTAAAAACTTGTAACAAAATGTATTATACCATATCTGTCCGGAATTATACCATATCTGTGCTGTATTATACCATATCTGTCCTGCGTTATACAACATCTGCCCTGTGTTATACAATATGTCCTGCATTGTACCATATGTCCTGTATTATACAATATATGTTCTGTATTATACCACATCTGTGATGGACTAAACAATATCTGTCCTGTGTTATACCAAATCTGTGCTGTATTATACCATATCTGTCCTTTATTGTACCATATATTTCCTGTATTATACAATATATGTCCTCTATTATACCATATCTGTCCTCTATTATACCATATTTGTGCTGTATTATACCATATCTGTCCTGTGTTTACAATATTTGTCATGTATTATACAATGATGAGGGACACGTGTTCACTCCTATATGTACAGACACCATCACCACCACCGCCACCGAGCGTTGACGCCCGTCAACGCCCGGTGGTGGTGGTAGCTCCCGTGGGGCGGAGCTCGCCGATTTTACATCTGGGACCTTGTCAACATCCCTGTTTCCCTGTGGGGTTTTCCCATCGTTCCTCCGTCTTTCACCCTGGTACTGTGGTTTTACATTCGGGTCCTCATCTTACATCCGGGGTTTTTCATGTTGACGGTCACGTGACCGGAAGTGACCTTTGACAGATACTGTATAATACAGCACAGATATGGTAAAATACAGGACAGATATTGTATAATACATGACACATATTGTAAATACAGGACAGATATGGTATAATACAGCACAGATATGGTATAATGCAGGAGAGATATGGTATAATAGAGGACAAATATTGTACAATACAGAACATATATGGTACAATACAGGACAGATATGGTATAATACAGCACAGATTTGGTATAATACAGGACAGATTCTGAATAATACAGGACGGATATTGTATAATACAGGACATCTATTGTATAATAGAGGATATATATGGTACAATACAGGACAGATATGGTATAATACAGGACATACTGTATAATACAGGACAAATATTGTATATGCAGGACAGATATTGAATACTAGTGGATAGATATTGTATAATACAGCACATATATGGTATAGTACAGGGCATATATGGTAAATGCGCGCAGGGGTCAAAGGCCACTTCCGGTCACATGACAGTCAACGTGGAAAACCCCGGATGTAAGATGAGGACCCGGATGTAAAACCACACTACCAGGATGACAGACGGAGGAACGACGGGAAAAATCCACTGGGAAACCCGGATGTTGACAAGGTCCCGGATGTAAAATCGCCGAGTTCCGCCCCACGAGAGCTACCACTACCACCGGGCGTTGACGGCCGTCAACGCTCGGTGGTGGTGGTGGTGGTGGTGGTGGTGGAGGTGGTGACGGTGTTGGTATCTGTACATATAGGAATGAACATGTGCCCCTCATCATTGTACAGCACAGATTTGGTATAACACAGGACAGATACTGTATAGTGCAGCACAGATTTGGTATAATACAGAACATATATTGTATAATACAGGACATATATGATACAATACAGGACAGATATTGTATAACACAGGACAAATGTTGTATAACGCAGGACAGATATGATATAATACAGTACAGATATGGTATAATTCCGGACAGATATGGTATAATACATTTTATTACATGTTACGGTGTGTACGTCCTGAATGCCTTATGGCGGCACTGATTGGTTACTTCCCCAGTCCGCATATCTCTATGGTGTATAGGGCTAGACAAGTGCGCACCCAAGTGTAGAGAACAACGTAGGAGAGTTCTTGTGGGCTGCGGGCTTATAACAGTGGCGGTAGGTGGGAATGTTCAGCGTTTTCTGATACGCAGCTGACATGTTCTCTTGTTCGACCTGCCTGAAGCCATTTACTCGTCCAGAAGATTTGCGACGGCACGAGTCCTCCATCCACAACGGCGCACGGTATACTTGTATAACCTGCGCACTGTCATTTAATCGGAAAGATGCCTTACGGCGCCACGAACGTTCACTTCACGAGGGCGCGACGGTACAATGTAATCAATGTGGTCAACTCTTCAAACGACCCAGTCAGTTAAGACGGCATGAGCGTTTGATTCATGTTCCGTCACCACGGCATGAACGACAACTTTCCACTAAAGAGGTACCCAGGAGGGTCAGACCCAGTGAAGATGAGCCAGGGGAGACGAATGCCACTAGTGATGCGATCACGGAGAGCCCGCCTATACCAACAGTTCAGAAGGGCCTAGATATCCAACCGGACCTCAACGATACGGTTCCTAGTCATACGCCTGACGACATCGAACATTTTCTGGACGAACCCACAAACGTTCCTAACAATCTCTTACCCGAAGATCATCCAGTGAGTGACATCTATCGGCGCCATTGGTCCATGATCCCGCTCTGTTTCTACCGTCATCGCCCTATTCAAGATATCTACAATTTCCGACTGACCGACCTCGCCCGTCTACGCCATCTTCAATGACCAAGCTACGTCCTTCAAATTAAATCTGGCGTTTGGTTATGTGCTGCAGCATAAGGAGACAGATCAACTGCGCTATTTCTATTCCAGTGCCAACAACCAAATGTACAACCATGCTTTCGCCATCATTAACCGGGCGTCGCTAGAGACGATGCTGTACCAAGTGGACCAATTGGATGTCTTGGGATGGGCCTATGAACAGCGCCCCGACACCAAGTGGGTAGTGGAGAGGGTCACCAATGTTACGTTCTTCGTGACCAAATTACGAAATCTTCCCATCGGATGAATGTATTCACCCATGCACTGATAGATACTCAGAATGCGCAAACAACTATCTGAGGATATGTTGCCTCAACGTTATCCTGGCTTGCCCGATGACGATTAGAACAAACGGATGAGAGCGAACATGACCGAAGATGGAACTTTCTGAAATGGAAACTTCTGATTGGACAAGAGCAGCCGAGAATACATCTAACGGACAAGAACGAATATGACAGATGCAGCGGCAAAGGGCAGCCTCTGGTTGGACAAGAGGCCACTTGTATTGTAAACATAGCCAACGCGGCTCACCCAGCTTGGGTATGATGTACTGGAGGGGATAATAAAATGACTGACCTGTTATTCTTGTTGTTGTTGTCCTCTCACCGGTCTACATTATGCGACATTGTACAGAGTGCATGTTCATTGAGAGAGAGAATTAAGGTTTAACGTCACATTCCGGAATATTTCAGCTATATAGCGATATGGACAGAGAGTATGTACATGGACTTGAACAGAGTATGTATACATGGACGTGAACAGAGTACATGTAGAATGACATGCACAGTGTACATTTACATGGACAAAGAACATGTACATGTACATGTACATGAGCATACGCAGAAGTTTTGTACATGGACTTGCTCAAAGTACATGTACATGGACAGGGTACATATGGATAGATAACATGTACATGGACAGTGTAAAAACAATAGCCAATTCCGTTTTACCGTCCATTATCTGAGAAGTTAGAAGACGGAAAGCTAACATTTATTTCTTAAATACAGGGAAGATATTGTCTTATACATGACAGATATGGTATAATACAGGACAGATATGGTAAAATACAGGACAGATATGGTATAACACAGCACAGATATGGTATAAAACAGGACAGATATGGTATAATACAGAATAGATATTGTATAGTACAGAACATATTGAAAAGTACAGGACATATATGTTACAATACAGGACAGATATGGTATAATACAGCACAGATATGGTATAATATAGCACAGATATGGTATAATACAGGACATGTTGTATAACACAGGACAGATACTGTAGAATACAGGACAGATATGGTATAATACAGGACATATTGCAAACACAGGGCAGATATGGTATAATACAGCACAGATATGGTATAATGCGGGACAGATATAGTATAATACAGGACAGATATGGTATAATACAGCACAGATTTGGTATGATACTGGACAGATACTGTATAATAAGGCACAGATTTGGTATAATGCATGACATATTGAATAATACAGGACATATATGGTACAATACATAACATATATTGTAAACACAGGAGAGATATGGTATAATGCAGCACAGATTTGGTATTGTACAGGATAAATATGGTATAACACATGAAAAATATTCTAAACACAGGACAGATATGGTATAATACAGCACAGATATGGTTTAATGCAGGACAGATTTGGTATAATACAGAACAGATATGGTATAATGCACACCCCAGAGGACGCATTCGGACCAATGATGGTCCATGTCTACACTAAATACTTTCCTTCCCTGCCCCAAAATATCCACTTTCGCTACTACTCCTACTGATGACGTCACCAATGACGCCACAGATGACGCGGACATCCCTCAAATCGTGATCTCCACCCCGAAGGCTACAAGATGACACCCCACACGACGCCTTCTAACCAATAGTGGTCCATCTCTACACCAAATACCTTCTTTCACTTCCTCAAAATGCCCACTTTCGCTACTACTCGTCCTGATGGCGTCACCGATGACGTCACAGATGATGTGGACATACTCAGAATCGGGGTCTGCACCATGAGAGCTACAAGATGACACCTTCACTTACCCAAAATGCCCACTTTCGCTACTACTCGTACTGATGACGTCACAGATGCTCTGGACGGCCCTCAAATCGGGATCTACACCCCGAGAGCTACAAAATGACGCCTCCCACGACACATTCGGACCAAGGATGGTCCCTCTCTACCCCAAAACACCCCCACGCACCCCCCAAAATGACCCCTTTACTTACTACACCCAACTGCTCATGCGCAGATTGACGCGACTTGCTATAAAAACACGCCATTCTGACTCTACCCCACAAAAGCTTCACTTGGACACCTCCCATGACCCATTCGGACCCATAGTGGTTCATCTCTACCCCAAACACACCCCAACGCACCTCCATGATGCCTGCTTTATATACTACGACCAGACTGCGCGTGCGCAGATTATTGAAAACGGACGATACATTAGTCCAGTCGGGTGCTCCTCCACGAGAGCGTCAAAATAAGACCTCATAGGACACCATCGGACCACTAGGGGCTCACCTAGGGCCTCAAACATCCACCCAGTATGGACTTATACACTGAACCAGAAGGCCTATGGGCCTATATACAGGCTAGACCTACCCGGTACCTGGACTTTTCGAAAAATTTCACCGCTTAACTTCGAGACCCTTCCCATCGTGTTCTACATGGCGTGACGTGAAAAACAAGACCAAACAACCCATATCGCAATGAACATGTGTGAATTTCCCAGTATGGACCTATTGCGATGGACCATGCATAGCCAGTATGGGGCTATATGGGCCTATACAGATCTCCGTGAACTTTTCAAAGAATTTTACCGCTTAACTTCGGGGCCCTGCCCATCGTGTTCTACATGGTGAGACGTGAAAAACAAGACCGAACAACCCATATCGCAATGAACATGTGTGAATTTCTCAGGATGGACCTATCATCCCACATAGCCAGTATGGGCCTATGGGCTTATATACACCCCTCAGTGAACTTTTCAAAAAATTTCACCGCTTAGCTCCGGGACGCTGCCCATCATGTTTTTCGTGGCGAGACGTGAAAAACAAGACCAACCAACCCATAGTAAAATCCACAAATACGTCGGACAACGTACATATCCTAAAGAAAGAGTTCTTGAGCGCATCCTTGATAGCGACTTTATTTCATGTTTTTCCTGATATTATTTTTCAGTCTTGGATTTGTTACTTTGATAATATATATGTTACAATACCCGAGTACATCTCGCGTAAGTTCGCGCGTGAGGGGGCAGGGAGGTTGTTCTCGAGTGATTTGACTTCACCAATGCTGCGAACCTATCCTTTTTTCAGGAGGCATCTTAGTTCAATAGAAATGCTATATAGTGCATTATTTTAATTACTAACTTAATCTCCCTCTCTTGTTTGTAATGTTTTCGTCAAATTATTCTCGGCAAACCATGTTGCTAGACATGTTAATTTTATACATTGGTGCCAAAATCGAGCGCCTCGTTTTTCAGTGGTTATGTTTTGCTCTCCCAGATCACAGCTTAGTTTGTAGCCCCTCCGTCGTGTACGCTGATTACAATACAGTCTCTCCCCTCTCAATGCTGAATTAAGCTACACTCTGTAGATTTCTATGGACGGATCAGGGGCACCAACTAATTCTATGTCCGGACTGGCTAAAATAGTGAGATCTGCAGGGAGACGGGGGGCGGGGTGTTAGTGGCGGAAGTTTTTTTTTCTAAAACTGGTGTCTGATTCTTCAATGAAATAAATATGCATTACACTGAAAGCGTAATAGTGTTTCGTCAATGTAGAAAGTATAAAGAGTATCGTTTATTCGAGCAGAAGATCCCGAGAGAAGCAATGTCTTTTGTTGAAAGATATCTCCCGCAACCTATTTGGGTCATAGTTGGCTATTCGTCAGAACGAGAACGCTTCGCCATTATCAAATGATGCTAATAGAGATACTCGATTCCTCGCTCAGTCGTACGGGTGTTTTTGGAGTGTCAAATGTGCTTGCTGCAATCACGTGTGCAGGTCCACCAGTCGATGTTCACGCGTGTTGTTCGGATGGATGCTCCACTACAGTAGTATATAGCGAGTAAAAGCCCTCAGGGTGTAGTCCATAGTTGCGGATTTTTGGTCCCCCTCAAATTCTTTGAAATTAAAATTCCACCAGGTTTGACGGTGTAAAAGTGAGCTTGAAAACCGCCTGGTCGACACCCTATTTTCTTTGCCAATTTTTGTTGGTCCTTGGACTGGGCACAGTGTCGGTGAGTTTGAGGACAATCGATTGTCAAGTTTTTTCTTTGGTGGAGGGGGAATATTACCCATTTTGGACCAATTTTAGAGGATTTTCCTGAAGTTTGAAGCAAGTTCAGTATGGGTTATGGGGACCCTGATTTTCGTCAACAAGGCTTACATCTGTCTCGGCTTTATGTCAAGAGCCTACTCTTTCAGAAAATATATAGTTCTATGGGGGTTCTCTCATAACACGGTTGCTGTTTAGCATAAAATGAACCTGCCTACTGTTTAATTTCAGATGCCATGGCCCTTCTATGGACTGCTACCTCAGGTTGACCTCAAAAATTTGCATAATTTGTGGAGGTCACGTGGAGGAGAGGTCAAGTGCACTATAGTTCCGGCAGAATGACCAAAAAGCTACCTCCAACACAGGAGAGTTCCAATTGTTGCAGGGAATGTATTCATCCGCGGTGATGCGGTCTGGCGGTGATGCGGTCGGGGGAAAAAGCTTCCGCGGAGAAAAAGTAGTCCCTAGACTTCAAATACGCTGCATGGTCCGATTGGGTCGAGTGAGGTATCAAAGTGAAGCATTCGTGAAGGGGCATCCAGTCATGGGTGGGTGTATGTAAAATTAGGATTTTTTCCCGAAACTATAAAAAGCGGAACACGGACTTTACCTCTAAAATAGGGGAAAACCCCTATCAACTCTAGCCAAAAGGGCTAATATCGGTCCCCGGGCTTATCGGGGCCTGCCTATCAAGTCAATGGGGTGGGTGCATGTAAAATTAGGATTTTTCCCCGAAACTATAAAAAGCGGAACACGGACTTTACCCCTAAAATAGGGGAAAACCCCTATCAACCCTAGCCAAAAGGGCTAATATCGGTCCCCGGGCTTATCGGGGCCTGCCTATCAAGTCAATGGGGTGGGTGCATGTAAAATTAGGATTTTTTCCCGAAACTATAAAAAGCGGAACACGGACTTTACCCCTAAAATAGAGGAAAACCCCTATCACCTCTAGCCAAAAGGGCTAATATCGGTCCCCGGGCTTATCGGGGCCTGCTTATCAAGTCAATGGGGTGGGTGCATGTAAAATTAGGATATGTTCCCGAAACTATAAAAAGCGGAACACGGACTTTACCCCTACAATAGGGGAAAACCCCTATCAACTCTAGCCAAAAGGGCTAATATCGGTCCCCGGGCTTATCGGGGCCTGCCTATCAAGTCAATGGGGTGGGTGCATGTAAAATTAGGATTTTTTCCCGAAACTATAAAAAGCGGAACACGGACTTTACCCCTAAAATAGAGGAAAACCCCTATCAACCTCTAGCCAAAAGGGCTAATATCGGTCCCCGGGCTTATCGGGGCCTGCCTATCAAGTCAATGGGGTGGGTGCATGTAAAATTAGGATTTGTTCCCGAAAATATAAAAAGCGGAACACGGACTTTACCCCTACAATAGGGGAAAACTCTATCACCTCTAGCCAAAAGGGCTAATATCGGTCCCCGGGCTTATCGGGGCCTGCCTATCAAGTCAATGGGGTGGGTGCATGTAAAATTAGGATTTTTTTCCGAAACTATAAAAGGCGGAACACGGACTTTACCCCTAAAATAGGGGAAAACCCCTATCACCTCTAGCCAAACGGGCTAATATCGCTCCCCGGGCTTATCGGGGCCTGCCTATCAAGTCAATAGGGTGGGTGCATGTAAAATTAGGATTTTTTTTCGAAAATATAAAAAGCGGAACTCGGACTTTACCCCTACAATAGGGGTCTGTATTATACAATATAAGGGAAAATGCCTGTATGGGGTATGGGATGGTCATTTTTTTTCGAGGGCTTTACTATGGGTTGTGGGGTCTCGTTTTTCTCGTCTCATCAAGAAAAACAAGATGAGAGGGTCCCGGAGCGAAGCGGTGAAATTTTTGGAAAAAGTCACCGAGGTCTGTATATAGGCCTATAGGCTGGCTATGGGGGGTATAGGTCCAACCTGGAAAATTCACACACGTTCATTGTGATATGGGTTGTTTGGTCTTGTTTTTTACGTCTCGTCATTTAGAACACGATGGGAAGGGTCCCGGAGCGAAACGGTGACATTTTTGGAAAAGTGCCATATAGCCCATATAGCTCCATACTGGCTATATGGGAGTATAGGTTCAACCTGGGAAATTCACACACGTTCCGGAGCGAAGCGGTGAAATTTTTGGAAAAAGTCACCGAGGTCTGTATATAGGCCCATAAGCTGGCTATGGGGGGTATAGGTCCAACCTGGAAAATTCACACACGTTCATTGTGATATGGGGGGTTTGGTCTTGTTTTTTACGTCTCGTCATTTAGAACACGATGGGAAGGGTCCCGGAGCGAAACGGTGAAATTTTTGGAAAAGTGCCATATAGCCCATATAGCTCCATACTGGCTATATGGGAGAAAAGGTTCAACCTGGGAAATTCACACACGTTCATTGTGATATGGGTTGTTTGGTCTTGTTTTTCACGTTTCGTCATTTAGAACACGATGGGAAGGGTTTCGAAGTGAAACGGTGAAATTTTTGGAAAAAGTTCACCGAGGCATGGGTAAGCCGATAGGCCTATACTGCATGGCTATGGAGTATAGGCCCATACGGAGTGGACGTTTTGGGGTCTAGGTGAGCCCCTAATGATCCTATGGTGTCGTATGAGGTCTTATTTTGAAGCTCTCGTGGAGGAGCATCCGACTGGACTAATAGTTCGTCCGTTTTCAATAGTCTGCGCATGCGCAGTCTGGCCCGTAGTATAGAAAGCAGGCATTTTGGAGGGGTATGTGGGTGTGTGTTTGGGGTAGAGATGGACCGCTATGGGTCCGAATGGGTCGTGGAAGGTGTCAAAGTGAAGCTTGTGTGGGGTAGAGTCAGAATGGCGTGTTTTTAAATGCAAGTCGCGTCAATCTGCACATGCGCAGTTGGTTGTAGTAAGTAAAGTGGTCATTTTGGGGCAGTGCCGGAAGGTATTTGGTGTCGAGATGGATCATCCTTGGTCCGATCCTGAGAGGTGTCATTTTGTAGCTCTCGGGGTGTACAGCCCCATTTGAGGGATGTTCCCGTTATCTGTGACGTCATTGGTGACGTCATCAGTACGAGTAGTAGCCAAAGTGAACATTTTGGGGCAGGAAAGGAAGGTTTTTGGTGTAGAGATGGGCCTTCCTTGGTCCGAATGTGTCGTGTCATTTTGTAGCTCTCGGGGTGTAGACCCCGATTTGAGGAATGTGCACAGCATCTTTGACGTCATCGGTGACGTCATCAGTACGAGTAGTAGCGAAAGTGGGAATTTTGGGGCAGTGAAGGAAGGTATTTGGTGTAGAGATGGACCATCCTTGGTCCGAATGCGTCCTGTGGGGTGTCATTGTCCTGTATTGTACCATATTTGTCCTGTACTATACAATATATGTTCTGTATTATACCAAATCTGTGCTGTATTATACAGTATCTGTCCTGTATTATACCAAATCTGTGTTGTATTATACCACATGTTTCCTGTATTGTACCATATATATCCTGTATTATACATTATATGTTCTGTATTATACAATCGGATAGCGGTTGTCGTGAATAACAACAAGTTCAGCAATGTTTATATAGTTTATTATCCCCAATGTTACATCATACCCAGGCTGGGGGAGCCGCCCTGGGTATGTTTAGTATGTTCACAGCAAAACAAATTGAAATATCAAACACCATGTTTTATTATTTAACGCACCGTCACATTAGGTACAAGTGTTTACTGAGCTCAAGTCAACGATCAGCATGTAGACATAGAGAGTATGTGCGGCATGTTATGGTATTCATCAGTGCACGGATGACGCATTCAACCGATGGCGGTGGTCGGTCAGCTTGGTAAGGAAAAACGTGACATTGGTTACCCTCTCTACCACCCATTGTGTGTTGGGGCGTTGACGATGTGCCCATCTCAAGGCATCCACGGTGTCCAGTATCTCTAGTGACCTCCGGTTAATGATGGTGAACGGCTGGTCAGACACATAGATATTATTGCCGGGATAATAATACCGTAACTGGCCCGTCTTTTTGTGACGTAAGATGTACCCGAAAGCGACATTCAATTTGAAGGCCGTAGTTTGATCTTTGAAGATGGCTTCCACGTAGCTGCGTAGACGGGTGAGGTTGGTCAGTGGGAAATTGTAAATATCTTGAATAGGGCCATGAGGGTGGAAACAGTGCCGTGTCATGGACCAATGGCGCCGATCGATGTCACTCACTGGATGGTTGTCCTGTAAGAGATCGCCCAGAAAATGTTCGATGTTGTCAGGCATATGACTCGAAACCGTAACGCTGGGGTTCTCCTGGATATCCAGGCTCTTCTGAATTGTGGGTATAGGTGGGCTCTCCTTCATCGCATCACCAGTGGCGTTCATCTCCCCGGGCTTATCTTCACTGGGTCTGACCTTCCGCGGCTCCTCTTCAGTAGGAAGTTGTCGCTCATGCCATGGTACCGGGGCATGAATCAACCGTTGGTGTCGCAGCAACTGACTGCATCGTTTGAAGAGTTGACCACAATCCTCGCATGGACGCTTGGGTGGCCCATGAATTGAACGTTCGTGGCGCAGTAACTGATCCTCCCGATTAAATGACCCCGCGCAGGTTATACAAGTATACCGTGCGTCGCTGTGGGTGGAGGCCTCGTGGCGTCGAAAATTATCTAGACGAGTAAACTCCTTCTGACAAGTTGTGCAAGTGAACATCTTGGTGGAATCGCCCAGAAAATGTTCGATGTTGTCAGGCGTATGACTCTGTACCGGGGCATGAATCAAACGTTGGTGTCGCAGCAACTGACTGCGTCGTTTGAAGAGTTGACCACAATCCTCGCATGGACGCTTGGGTGGCCCATGAATTGAACGTTCGTGGCGCAGTGAAGCATCTTCCCGATTAAATGACCGTGCGCAGGTTATACAGGTATACAGTCCATCGTTGTGGGTGGAGGCCTCGTGGCGTCGTAAATTATCTAGACGAGTAAACTGCTTCTGGCAAGTTGTGCAAATGAACATCTTGGTGGTTGACAGAGTGTCTGATGAAACGGCCAGGCCGCTTCCCTTTTATAGCACGCTAGCTGTTGATCTATTTTTAGCACACTCAGTTCAACTACCTACCGGATGTAGGCGCACACGTCAGCGACAAGATCCCGGATGTACAAGAACCCAAATGTACCCGGATGTAAAAGTCCCCGGATGTAAAAGTGCCCGGATGTTCAATTCACTTCGCCCACTGGAAAATTTCCTCTCTCCTCATGCAAAGATCACATCCGGCCAAGGATACACCTTCAAGGCAGGTCAGGCATAGCTGGCGATGGTAGCGGAGATCTCCGGGCTCTCCCCTGGTTGAGCTATAACCCACACTGAAGAAATCATCTATCATTTCCATAGTTATGGGCGGGTATGTTTTGGTAACTCGTTTGGGGAGTCGAGCGGGAACCGACACCTTTTCGTCAATCTTCAACGATTGCTCGTCTGCCTTGGAATTGGCTGGCTTTTCCATTTGATTGGGTCTGGTTGGTGTAGAGATGTACCATCCGCGTTGCGAATGCGTCATGGGAGGTGTCATGTTGTAGCTCTCGGAGTATAGACCCAAATTTGAGAGATATTTACAGCATCTGTGACGTCATTGGTGACGTCATCAGTACAGTAGAAGCGAAAGTGGGCATTTTTTAGCAGTGAAGGATGTTATTTGGTGTAGAGATGGACCATCCGCGGTCCAAATGGACCGTGTGAGGTGTCATCTTGTAGCAACGCCCATCAACACCATTCTTAATGCTTCAACTCCCTGGTGAAATAGCTCAGAAGCTCTGATATTCCATGGAATTGTCACTAATTCTTCGAAATGCAGTGACGCCCGTCGACGCCCGTCGACGCCCGTCGTTACACCTTAACACTCTAACATAACGCCATGATATAGACCGGAGAGAGAACAACAACAGCAACAACAACAAGGATAACACAACATGAGAGAACAACAACAAGAAATTTTTTTCATATAGTTTATTCTCCGCAATGTTACATCATACCCACGCTGGGGGAGCCGCGTTGGGTATATTTACAATTCAAGAAGATTCTTGTCCAATCAGAGGCCACCATTTGCATCTGTCATATTCGTTCCTGTCCGTTAGATGTATTCTCGGCTACTGAAGTCGCCATTTCAGAAAGTTCCATCTTCGGCCATGTTCGCTCTGAACCGTTTTGTTCTAATCGTCATCGGGCAGGCCAGGATACCGTTGAGGAAACATATCCTCAGATAGTTGTTTGCGCATTCTGAGTATCTATCAGTGCATGGGTGAATACTTTCATCCGATGGGGGTGGTGGGTCAGTTTAACCACGAAGAACGTAACATTGGTGACCCTCTCCACTATCCACTTGGTGTTGGGACGCTGTTCATAGGCCCATTCCAAGGGATCCTCAGTGTCCAGTTGGGCCAGCATCGTCTCTAGCGACACCCGATTGGTGATTGTGAAAGGATGGTCGTACACTGGGTTGATGGCACTGGAATAGAAATAGCACAATTCACGCATCATCTTCTGGCATAAGATGTACCCAAATGCTACATTTAATGTGAAGGACGTAGGTTGGTCATTGAAGATGGCTTCCACGTAGCTGCGTAGACGGGCGAGGTCGGTCAGTCGGAAATTGTACAAGTCCAATATAGGGCGATGACGGTGGAAGCAGTGTCGGATCATGGACCAATGACGTCGATACATCTCCCTCACTGGATGATCTTCGGGTAAGAGATCGCTGGGAACATCCACCGCATCTTCCAGAAATGTTCGTTGTTGTCAGGCGTATGACTGGAAACAGTAATGCTAGGGACCGGCTGGATATCTAGGCTCTTCTGAGCTGTGGGTATAGGCGGGCTCTCCGTGAGCGCATCACCAGTGGCATTCTTCTCCCCGGGTTCATCTTCAGTGGATCTGTCCCTCCTGGGTGCCTCTTTAGTGGGAAGTTGTCCCTCATACCGTGGTGACGGACCATGAATCAAACGCTCGTGCCGTTTTAACTGACTGGGTCGTTTGAAGACTTGACCACATTCTTCGCATGGACGCTTGGGTGGCCCATGAATTGAACGTTCATGGCGCTGTAAATGATCTGGGCTCTGAAACGACAGTGTAGGCCTACATATCGTACAGCTATACCGGGCGGTTCCATCGTGCTTGGTAGCCTCATGGCGGCGCAAGTCGTGCCGGCGAGTGAATGATTTCGAGCACGTAGTACAAGTGAACATCTTGGTGGTTGACAGTGTCTGATGAAACGGCCAGGCCGTTTCCTTTTTATAGCAAGCTAGCGGTTGATCTATTTTTAGCACAATCAGTTCAACTTGGACGTCAGCGACAAGAACCCGGATGTAGGCGCAGACGTCAGCACCAAGAACCCGGATGTAGACCCCGGCGCGCAAAGGTTTCCACCGCGGTGGAAACCTTTACACCGCGCGCGCCAGGGTCAAAGGTCAGTTCCGGTCACGTGAACGGAAGCGGAAGTGACCTCACAGAGGTCATATGCAAATGTCACTTCCGAGCTCTGAGCTCCACAGGCTTTGAGCTCCAAGAGCTCCGATCCAAGAAACACACTCGCAAGCACACACATACACACACGCCTACATCGGGGTTCTTGTCGCTGACGTCCAAGTTGAACTGATTGTGCTAAAAATAGATCAACAGCTAGCTTGCTATAAAAAGGAAACGGCCTGGCCGTTTCATCAGACACTCTGTCAACCACCAAGATGTTCACTTGTACAACGTGCTCGAAATCATTTACTCGCCGGCACGACTTGCGCCGCCATGAGGCTACCAAGCACGATGGAACCGCCCGGTATAGCTCTACGATATGTAGGCCTACACTGTCGTTCCAGCGCCCAGATCATTTACAGCGCCATGAACGTTCAATTCATGGGCCACCCAAGCGTCCATGCGAAGAATGCGGTCAACTCTTCAGACGACCCAATCAGTTAAAACGGCATGAGCGTTTGATTCATGGTCCGTCACCACGGCATGAGGGACAACTTTCCACTAAAGAGGCACCCAGGAGGGACAGATCCACTGAAGATGAACCCGGGGAGGAGAATGCCACTGGTGATGCGATCACGGAGATCCCGCCTATACCCACAGCTCAGA